>JAKUBT010000060.1:0-76446 GCA_030563305.1 Petasospora maesae
AGGTGCACTATAGGGGGCCCAGAGACCAAGTTGGTGGGACCAATCACCAAAGTATCCAAAGTGGGTGCCAAAATGACCGCCTCGCAATTTCATGAAGAATGGCACCAGTGGCAGTGTCTGGATCGCACTGTGGAAGGGTGGAGCTCGCCATATGCACGTTGATGCTGGCGTGGTCCCCTCAGGGCTCTACTAGGGGGTGGGAAAAAAGTGGGAATCCCATTTGCCCTGTTTTTTACCCTCGGAAGTCGATGGTCGTCGAGGCGATGGGAGTGTGTTATTGATGGAGAGGTGGTGGTTTAATGGCGGCCAGCGCCGCCTCAAGGGCGAGCTCAAGACGGACCTGGGGTAAACCGGGCGTGACGAATCGATCTATGGCGTCAAAACACCGTGGTACCTACTTGGATAAGGATATATGGGGGCCAGGATACCCAGTGATCGGCGGTCGGAAGTCTATTTTTAGCTGCCAAATCGTTTTTGGGTACTCTCTAGGATGTTTAGGACAAGTAAAGAGTTCATTAAAAGTAGACAACATTAAAGAATAATTTTTAGTATCATAAGTTGGCATAAGAGGTAAAAGTGTCTATAGCGCCAGCTGGTGCACATATTTCAGCACAAGCTCATGAGATCGTTTGTGTCAGGGTTGTCAACGTGGTCTCCGTTACTGCACGATCATGAACATGATGACCATGTGGATCCTGTGCAGCACGCTTGGCCTTCTTACTCGACTGAGAGCTCTCAAACACTTCGATGGTGGCCTTCTTACCCTTGGAAGCAGTGACCACACAGAAAGTAGCACCGCCTGCACCTGTAGAGATTTGATCTCCGGACATCTCATTGACAGCGTTATCAGCTGGATCAATCTCACAAGGGAGTCCCTGACAGTCACCATCATCACAAGTGATTCTGACACCAAAGTTTGGTCTTGTGTTTTTGAACGGACAATCGCTCTCCAAGTATACTGGGTTCCAACCAATCTTCACAAAGGTGTTCCCATTTGCATCTTGGTTCGCACCAGCAACGTATGGAGACCAGTTACCATACGGTTTGCTCTTGTCACCCCACTTACAACCATCTTCAACCGATACGCCTGGCTCGTTGATGTAATAGTGGGCAGCGGAACTCACCCAGTAGCTTGTGTCTGGGACGGCAAGAGTAACTTTGCTGTTCCCTCCAACTTCAGTAGGGATGAGCATCTCCTCGTTACCAGGCAAGACTGTTTGACAGAATGCAACGCTGTCGCCAGCCTTGTTGTCTGCAACGAATGTTCCAACACCATCAACACAAGCTGGTCCCTTTCTCTTGTACTCCAATTCACCATCTTCGTTACACCAAGCACCACCGTATTGTGAGCTTGGGTAGGAGTAAGTGGTGACTGATGGATCCCACTGGTTCATAACCTGGCCTGGAGGACAGGCAAATGGGCACCAGGAACCATAGGTACAAGGCTGGTCGTGGTGCATTGCCCAACCGGCGTTCTGGCCATCCTTCTGAACTGCAACCATTCCCTTGTTGGAGGGGAAGGCACATGTTCCAGTTCTCTTGAAGAGGGAGCTCACCTCCTTGTCTGCAACCTTGACCTTCTCATGTTGAGCCTTGCCGTGGTGCTCATGGTTGGCTGGGCTGGCATCGGCGAACGCGATCTGGGAGAGTGCACAGAGAAGGAGTGGACATGAGAGCTTTGAGAAGATCATATTTTCTTTAGTGAGTTTGATGTAGAGTTTAGCTCCCTAGGAAGTATATGTTGGGTTTGGTGGAAGCAACTAAGCGAGGGGGGGCGGTGGGCCTTATAAACACTTGCAAGACACATTACTTTTGGTGGGGAGGCGGGGGGAGCCAAACTAAGCGGTGGGCGATCCAAAAAAGGCCCATCGGTGCAAACAGGATTACATAGTGGATAGGGAGTGAAAAGTTTTCAATCAAAATCACCCCGTATCCCCGTATCCCAGTTCTAGAATGTTTGGAAGCACGGAGCTGCGTGTTGTGTAACGGTTATCGGTCGTGCATCAAAGTATGCTTTTGAGTTCCTGTAGCGACACACTTCTGGTCTGGGGACTCTAGGGGGACCACTGGTTGTGCCACGCAGTTGTGCTTGGCAACAGGCTTCATACTTCGTTCGGATCTGTGGCTCGTCCTAGTTTATGCATGTGGCAGTGCGGTGGCGACTCGGAGCGATGCGCTTTCCGTGGGAAGTCTCTATGCGGTGAGAACAGAGCCGAGAGCCTGGTGATGTCGACGAGATACGCTTCCTGAGCAGTCCTAGCTTTTAGGTGTCGGAGTTCGGCTTCCTCTGGGCTTCTGGAACCTCTTCGGATTCTGGAACAACTGCAAATGCCTAGTTTGGTAGTCGTAGATATTTGTAAGGTGAGCCTGGAGGCGTGAAGAAACTGGAGAGACACTGGAGCCTCGTATGTGTGTGGGCGGTGATCGGCCAGCGCAGATCAAGACCCAGGAACTTGTGTATGGACACACCCCGCCGATTTGCTCTACGAATTCGAATGCCTTTAGTTGTGACAATCAAAATGAAAGGTAGATTCTCGGATTCCGCTGGATGGCTGGTGCTCTTTTCAATCAGCATCAAGAGTATTGAATTTGCCTGGATCATGTTTTGTGTTGCGGGGTAATCCGGGGTATCCGATCTATAGCGATTACCAAGCGGCGCCATGGCCCATGGCAGGTGCACATGACTTTAAGGCGGCTTGCATTCACCGTAAAGATGCAAGGGAAGGTAGCTACTGCTTGGAGTCATGGTCAATTCGAATGTCTTTTGCTGCTATATGCTGAAGCTGGCGGCAGAGTGGTCCTGCTTGTAGTATTTTACGAGGCGATAATAACCGAAGCCATTGAGTGCACACTAGATAAGCCAGAACTAGGTTCACAAAAGCATTGGAGCATTCACTATGGAGCATGTATTTTGTGCATGATACCAAGTGGTGATCATACTAGGATGTAAGTGAAAGAATTGAGCAACCATCCATAGCTGACAATTGAAAATCGGAGGAGCTCTCGTCAAATTGCACGCAACAATGACCATATGAGTTCTGACTCCAATATATAAATAGAGCAATAAATATCAATAAATAGGGCCTCGGATGCCAATAAATAATAAATAAGTGTGTTGGTGCTACCCCTGGAGAGGTAGTCCCCTAATGTCACTCTCAACGTCTCCCAGAATCTCCATCTCCATCTCTCTGAGTCTATCATCAAACTCAACAGGAGAAGCATCACTCAATGGAGAAGTAAAAGGAGAAGTTAAAGATAGTACTAACGACATTAACTCATTGGAACTCTTCACGGCGATAAACTTCAAATTTGACAATTCATCTCGGATCTTCCCACAACGAATCATATCCCCACGACGTTTTGAAGATTCAAGTTCCCACAACAGAACATCCACGTTGGAACTTGGCTTAAAAAAATTGTCACCTGTGACAATTATGATTCTGGTTCCAAGTTTTGAAGCCACGTTGGTAAACAATTCTGAACTTGTTGGTGAATTCACAACGAGGTAGTTTTTGACAGTGGAAACCTCACTGCCACTTGTTCTAAGGTATCTCTCCAACAGCTGTGAGCATTGTTGGGGGTCCACGGAGCTCAAAGGTTCAGAAAAGTTGGAGTTCACCTTGCAGTGGTAGTTGAATAGTGTAGCGTGAGCATGGGTTAACAACTTGGAATACCCTCTTAGTGATCCAAGCGTAACAAAATAGTCACCTCTCAGTACACCAAAGTCAACCTCAGGGCTTGTGGAAATGTATGACAAAATATCAGACGCTTGTGGTTGTAGCTTGATATTGGATCTCGTTGATTGCTTGAGCTGGCGCATGAGTAATGCATCATCAAAATACCGATTCAGATCCTCCTTGCTTAAAAAGGGACGGTATGCCTTCTTGTATAGCCTTGAGAGCTCTGACCCTTCCAGGGAATTCAACGATCCAGAGTAGCTTCCCAGTACCCTCTCAAACGTCTTTTGTAACGGAATAGCCTGCTCGGGTGCAATGAGCTTGGACTCGCTGCTTTGAAGGATTGACCTGTTGATGAGCAGTGTTTGCGGGGGAGTTTGGAAGATGGTGCTCTCATGGAAGTGGAAGCGGGTGAGCCTTTTCCGCGGTCTCAACAGTCGATGTGACATGACCCCTTAGTTGAATACCAAAACAACTGGTTCCTCCTCAGAAACTGCGATTATCACGCTCAATTGAGTGTCCAAACAACTGCTACAATGGTGAGTTCTGGTGGGGTAACAACGGCAGTTGTCTGATGATTCGCCTCCACTTTCGCGAACAAGCGCAATCTTCACCACTTCCAAATCAGGATTCTTGCGCAAATATAACTGCTCGCGAACTCGCGTATTTGCGCAAATCCTCGCAAGTTGCGGATCACTTCACCTGTTTGGGACATTGCGCAAATCTGTCATTTTCCAACGGGCGAGCGAGCCGGGCATCAATTTACTTGGGATGTGGGCATCATCATCTCGTTTGCATTACTCACAAGTTTTCCACCTCCATCGCCCCCCCTCCACCCGATTCCCACTCTATAATCAGACTGCACAAATGTCTGAGTTCCCTCCTTTGAAAAACGACCTCATTTTGAGGGCTGCACGTGGTGAGGATGTCGAGAGACCTCCGATCTGGATTATGGTACGTTTGAATCTTTGTTGCTACAGGTATCTAAATCCATGGTCCTTCGGTCACTAACTGCTTACTATAGAGACAAGCTGGACGTTATCTTCCAGAGTACCACGAGGTTAAGGCTGGTCGTGACTTCTTTGAGACTTGTCACGATGCTGAGACCGCTTCTGCCATCACAATTCAACCAATTGACCACTTTGACGGGCTCATCGATGCCGCTATCATCTTTAGTGATATCCTCGTGATCCCACAGGCCATGGGTATGAATGTTGTTATGTTGGACAAAGTTGGTCCACACTTCACAGACCCACTCAGATCTCCGGAAGATTTGAAGAAGCTCACAAAGGACGTTGATGTTCTCAAGGAGCTCGATTGGGCCTTCAAGGCAATCACCCTTACAAGAAAGAAACTTGCCGGTAGAGTCCCACTTTTGGGATTCTGTGGAGCTCCGTGGACTCTTTTGGTGTATATGACTGAAGGTGGTGGTACCAAGATGTTCAGATTCGCCAAGGAATGGATCTACAAGCACACTGAGGCATCTCATGAGCTGCTCCAGCGTATCACCGACATTGCTGTTGAGTTCCTTGCCCAACAGGTTGTCGCTGGTGCCCAGATGTTGCAAGTCTTTGAATCGTGGGGTGGTGAGCTTGGTCCAGATGAGTTCAAGGAGTTCTCTCTTCCATACCTTAGACAAATCTCAGCAAAGCTTGGTCCACGTTTGAAAGAGTTGGGAATTGAGGAGGACATCCCAGTGACCATCTTTGCTAAGGGATCTTGGTATGCCCTTGACGACCTTTGTGACTCTGGATACAACTGTGTCTCTCTTGACTGGCTATACCCACCAACTGAGGCTGTCAATGTTTCTAAGGGCCGTGTGACATTGCAAGGTAACATTGACCCAGGTGCGATGTATGGAAGCAAGGAGACCATCACCAAGAAGGTTGAGGCCATGATCAAGGGCTTCGGTGGGGGCAAAAAGAACTACATTATCAACTTTGGGCATGGAACCCATCCATTCATGGACCCAGAGCAGATCCGTCACTTCCTTGTCGAGTGTCACAGATTCGGCTCTCAGTGATCTCATGAGCTTGTACATAAACACCACTGGAAAAAATGGTGGGTTAAAATGGAATGCATGCAACGATAGAGACCAATTGTAGTGACAGCAGAGACTGGACTTCGAAGGGTCCTATCTGCCAAACCAGTAGATGGGTTCTTAGTGAAAGAATACTTTTCTGTCGGTGTCTAGCAGCGCCGTCATGTCGTCATGTCCCCCATCACCATCATCATCGCGAAGGAAAACATAGCGGACAAACAGCTCAACTTGTCCCCCACCACTACTCAGCGCCACATAACTCCCACCAAAAAAGCACAAACTCACGCAAATGGCACAGCAATCAGTCAGGCAGTCTACCTACAAGACGGAGGAAACGTTCATTTACGGTCTCTCAAATCATGTGGCCGACTCGCTGCAGCTGATGTACTTCGACTCTGAAACCACCAGGGAGATGTCGCCACTGCAGACGGAGGACCCCACCTTCGAGGCACCCTCCACCACCGCCGGATCCAAGAACAGAGACTACTACAAGTCAGATCTCCACAGACACAACCTCAAGAGGAAGGAGCTTGGGCTTCCTGAGCTGACTGAGAAGCAGTTTGAGGAAATTGCAGCAGAGTCCATCGAGAGCATCTCAGGCTCAGAGGCCGAGGATGACAGCGACTCAGACGGGGACTTCTACGACAGCAAGAAGTCTAAGCTGGACTCAATCATGGAAGAGACCACTCACAGACTTCAGGCACTGGTAACGGAGGACGAAGGCGTGGTCAGTCATTTGGCAACAAGGTCTCCCTTCATTCTTTTCAAGTCTGACCTCCTCCCCGAGGACAAGTGCTTCGGTGTATACAAGTCTATCTTCAGCACTAAGGACATTCAAATCCCACTGGATGCTCTCAAAGAATGGCAGACTAGCGGATCATCCAAGAAGTCTGCGCTGTTCATGATTGGAGGTGGTCATTTTGCCGGTGCTATCATCAACCACAAGCCACTGTCAACTAAGGGAAACACTGTGAAACCAGGACACTCAATCTTGGAACAGTCTGTCGACATGGCATTCTCCAAGTCATTCCACAAGTACACTACAAGACGTAAGCAAGGTGGCTCTCAATCTGCAATGGACAATGCGAAGGGTAAGGCCAACTCTGCTGGTTCCACTTTGCGTCGTGCCAATGAGGCCTCTCTTAAGAAGGATGTCCAGGACCTCCTCAAGTCATGGCAGAAAGAACTTGACCAATGTGAGTCTATCTTTATTCGTGCTTCTGGTACAGGAACGAGAAACGTGCTGGTTGGTTATGAAGGTGCCCCTCTAAAGAACAACGATGAGAGAATCAGATCATTCCCATTCACTACTGATAGGGCAACAACATCTGCATTGAAGAAGGCATGGGTCAAGTTGACGTATTTGACAGTGGCTCAGAAACCTTCTATTGACGATAAGAAGCTCAAGCAGAAGCAGCTTGAAGAGCAACTCAAACAGAGTACATTGAAAAAGGAAGCCGCTGTGAAAGAGGAGACTGTGGATGAGAAGCATTCAAAGGAGATTGTTGGCAATTTGAAGAAGGCTAGAGGCCCCCTACTAGCAACTTACTTGAAAAAGAACAAACTGGATGGGAATTTCAGACTTCAGCCAGAATCAGATCACTACAACACACCAACAATTCTTCATTATGCATCTGCCAATGGTATTAAGAATCTCATTCCAGTTCTGATAAAGAACCTCAAGGCAGACCCAACAATTCAATCCAAAAGCGGGAAAACAGCATATGACGTTGCCTCAACAAAGCAAGTGAAACTAGCTTTCCAAATATCCAGATATGAGCTTGGTGAGGATGCTATCAACTGGGAGGCTGCTCACGTTGGCGCACCAATCTCCAGAGAGGCAGTTGAACAAGCTGAAAAAGAGGCCAACGAGAAAGAGGAAGAGGAGAAGAAGCATCTCATTCAAGAAGAGCTTGAGAAGGATACACCTGTTATCCCAGTGTCCAAACAAAGATTGGGCGGTGTGAATATGGATCAAGTGAACCTGAACTCCTTGACACCTGAACAAAGAATGAGAGTGCAGAGAGAGCAAAGGGCTAGGGCGGTGGAGGCAAGGCTCGCCGCTATGAAAAAAGCTAGTCAATGATGAGACTGATTAGCAGTTATTGTCATCAAAATTCATGCATTAATAGAGTCATGTTATAACCCGATGTCATAAGGTTGGTTTATTGGCTTTCGTCAAAATGAATGTAAAAGCCTTTGGGTTGTTAGATAGAACTTTTTCAACAAGCTCATCGCCTGTAGTGCAATCTGGGGATGTCATGTTGGAAGCATCAACATGCCTGTAATCATTAAGACATTTCTTGATTGTGTTCTTCCTGATGTTATTCTCTTCAGGTGCCGTTTCCTTGTACTCCAGTGCAGATATCCAACTTGGTTCACGACTCAGTGCCGGAAGAGGTGGTGTCTTTTCCTCTTCCGAATCCTCCTCATCGATGACAAGTTCCTCGCCAGTGCAGTCACATGGACATTCAACGAGATCATGTGTGTTGCAGTGGGTATCAGTGTTAACTGTGAACAAATCCTTCAAGTCCTCTTGTTCAAACAAGTTGTCCTTTGATGCACTCTTATTGTCCAAAAACTTGTCAGATAGATTGTTCTTCACGAGTTGTCTTTGGAATATCTTCTCATCAATACAACCTGTGGTGATCAATCGGTATATGAACACCGGTTTCTTTTGCCCATCTCTATGAATTCTTGCCATGGCCTGTAAGTCCACTGATGGGTTCCAATCATTATCAAACAAGATCAATCTTGACGCACCAATCAAATTCAAACCAACACCTCCCGATTTGGATGACAAGAGAAATGCAAATTTCATTCTAGCTGGGGCATTGTTGAACTGGTTGACAATCCCATCTCTATCCTTCTTTGGCGTGGATCCATCAAGTCTCAAATATGTCAAGTTGAGCTTCGTGATGACACTTTGGAGAATATCAAGCGTTTGTGTGTAATTGGAGACCACAACAACTTTCTCACCAGCTCTCCATATCTCCATCAAAAGGTCTTGGAATGCAATGAGTTTTCCGCTTGCAGTTTGTGATGTCACACCTGTGGACTCACTTATTTCCTTGAACACAGCATCTTGAGTGACCAATGAGGGTGAGTTACAAATCTTTTTGAACATGGTGATGAGCCCCAATGACCCAGACCCTGTAGTGGCATTATCAAGCATGGCATTGAACTTGTGCGAACCAAGAAGTTCATTGAAGAGTCTCACTTGTGAGGAGGTTGGTGGGCAAAACAACACAACGTCCGTTCTTGGAGGGAGGTGGTTTGAAATAACAGATGCAGTTCTTCTGAGAATGAATGGTTTGGTGATGCTGATCAACTCTTGTGACTTGTCCTCTCCCTTCTCACGAGCTGTCTCATCAACATTCACATCTCGAGATCTTAGAATTGGATTCATAAAGTTCTTCTTGAATTGATTTAAAGTTCCAAGAATTGCAGGGTTGATAAAATCAATGATGTTGAAGAATTCCGCAAGGTCGTTTTGAATTGGTGTTCCAGAGAGCAAAATCTTTCTTTCGATTTCCAATGAGTTTAGTGCTTGAAGTGTCTTGTTCGAATTGTTCTTGAGTCTATGTCCCTCGTCACAGATAAGTAGGTCAAATTTGGTATGTGCCAATTCCTCCTTCATGTTCAAGATCTTCTCGTATCCCATGATGAGGACCTGGTACACCTTTGTGCGGGCAAAGTTGGTAACATCCTGTCGGTCTCTGGAAAGTGTATTCTTGCTGTGTAGTGTCAAAATGTTGATACGATTCATGGGCAACCACTTCTTGAACTCTCTCTTCCAATTTCCGATCAATGTGACAGGACATGCGATGAGAACTTTGCTGGCAAGTGGTTTTTCAAAGCCTTGAGGTGATTGTTTCAAGAGGGTCCAAACCAAAGTAATTGTCTGTAAAGTCTTACCCAAACCCATATCATCTGCTAGCAATGCCCCGTGACCATCAAATCCACGTAGATCCATCACACATTCGTATAAGAACTTCACTCCCTTCACTTGATGAGGCCGTAGCTTCTTTGCAAGGAATGGGTCAATTACAACTTCTGTCTCATCGTCGTCTCTCTTCTTCATGACAATCGCACCTTCCTCGTTGGGGTCATACAGCGGTTCTCCCCTCTTGGGTTTTAGTGTCACTTCAACAGATGCAGGGACGACTTTTTTGAACTGTCTGTTGAGCTCAACCGGATCTCTTCTTGTGATGACAGGTTTGGCAAGGCGTTGGGGTACTTGCTCCTCTATAGTGTCAGACTTTGGGGCACCGGTTTTGGTAAATGATCGGATGGTGTCAATGTGTTTCGTGTCCGTGATCTCGGACATGACTTCCAACTCAAAGGACCCCATAGAGAAGACACCGCTGGTTGTGAACTTAGCAGTGTTGCTGACACGTGACTTCTCCTTGAAGTTGTCCGACTGGTCCATCCTGAAGGACAGATAGGTTGGGCTGAGGATGGCGACACCGTCTCCGTCCCATGTCTTGTTCTTCTTGGTGGTGTACTTTCTCCACACAACTTCGAAATAGCGCAGCGTCTGATCGTCCACCTGGTCATCCACTCGAGGTTCTGGTGGTGCCACACTTTGTATCTTCGGCCTTTTCTCCTCCTTCACCATCTCCTGTTTTGGGGATCTTTTCCTCGTGGCGGCTGCTGGTGATGTTGTAGACGATGATGGAGCCTTCACAGGAGCTGCACGCACCATCTCCGCGGTGATCCTCTTGGGCACGTTGTGGGAGGCCGGCTGCGGCGTGGACATCCGCGGTGCCTTGAAGGGCGCGTTGGGTCTCCTGTACATCTCTGATCTCGGTGCTAGCCGCCGTGTGTTTTGGTGCTCTTCAAGGTGGCGATGTTGGCAGTGGAAGAGAAGTCAACTTGAAAGCTGAAAGGTAAACAAAAGCGGAATCGTGCGCGCTTGAGATCTTGACCGCGTCCGTCGTTTAACTTTTTTCGTGGACGGTGTTGATGGAGCTGGCCCCTGAACGTCTCCAAATCTTCTGTTTCCAACCAATCGACTCCGAAAATGGCCGTCTACACCGCTAGCACAACTGCTCCAGTCAACATTGCCGTAAGTGCCCCCTTTTTTGCAAGTTTTTCGGGTCTTGGGAGCACTACTAACACGCATATCGTAAGACACTGAAGTACTGGGGTAAGAGAGACAAGACTCTCAACTTGCCAACCAACTCTTCCATCTCTGTCACACTCTCACAGGATGACCTCCGTACATTGACATCTGTGGCAACATCGGAGACCTTCACTGAGGACAAATTGTGGTTGAACGGAAAGCAGGAGTCCCTGGCATCAGAGAGAACTCAGAACTGTTTGAAGGATCTCAGAACACTCCGTGAGAAGCTCGAGAAGTCTGACTCCTCTCTCCCAAAGATCTCCTCCTGGAAGCTCCAAATCGTCTCTGAGAACAACTTCCCAACTGCCGCTGGTCTTGCCTCCTCTGCTGCTGGATTTGCCGCCTTGGTGGTCGCCATCGCCAAACTCTACAAGCTCCCTGAGGACATGTCTGAGATCTCCAAGATTGCTAGAAAGGGATCCGGTTCCGCTTGCAGATCTGTCTTTGGTGGATATGTTGCCTGGGAGATGGGTGATGAAACTGATGGATCTGACTCAAAGGCCGTGGAAGTTGCCCCACTTGAACACTGGTCAAACATGAAGGCAGCCATCCTCGTGGTGAGTGCAGACAAGAAGGACACTCCATCTACAAGCGGTATGCAAACCACAGTGCAAACTTCCGACTTGTTCCAATGGAGAATTAAGGAAGTTGTGCCAAAGAGATTTGAAGAGATGAAGAAGTCTATCGTTGAGAAGGACTTTGCCACATTTGCTGAGTTGACCATGAAGGACTCCAACTCCTTCCATGCTACATGTTTGGACTCATACCCACCAATCTTCTACCTCAACGATACATCCAAGAAAGTGATCAAGCTCATCCATGCCATGAACGAGTTCTATGGAGAGACAGTCGCTGCTTACACGTTTGATGCTGGTCCAAACGCTGTCATCTACTATCTAGAGGAGAAGGAGTCCCAGGTGTTCGCATTCCTCTACAAGCTCTTCAACAAGGTATCTGGTTGGGAGACAAAGTACACTACTGAACAGCTATTCGCGTTTAACGATGAGTTTGAGAAGATCAAGTCATCTATCCCATTCCCATTGGATGAGGAGCTCTACAAAGGTGTTTCAAGAGTCATCCTAACAAAGGTTGGAGGCGGTCCAGAGGATACCGAGGACTGCTTGGTCGATGCTGAGGGTAACCCAAAATTATAATAGCTCTTGATGCGTTATTTTGCTAGATAGTTTTGCATGCTAATGAAATTTGTTGCTAATAGCTTTCCTGTGTCGTAGACATGGCTTATCCGCAGACACTAGGTACTACTACTCTCAGAAACATGAAGTTCAATCAAAAAGCAAGACGTGTGTTATACAAAATCGGATGGATTGTGCTCTCCTTGAGAGTAACATCCATCATATACAAAAAAGAAAAGACGATATCAGGTGAAGAAAAACACCAATATAGTACATACCAAACTGACCAAACTGATAGAAATCCTCATTGGAAACATGGCAAGTGTTCATTCCAAAACATAATCCAAACGAGTTTCTGACGATCGATCCCAAGACACTTTTTTTTAACTCTTTCTCTCTCTTTATCTTTCATTCTTCAACTTTCCGTCATATCCATTCTCCTTCATCAAGAAGTCTCTGATCTGATATGGGAAATTTAGACCTTGTTCCATCTCCAGATTCTGGCCTTACAGTCACCAGATCCTGTAGCAAACATACCAGCACCGCTGATAGCAGTGTTAGCAACAGAGACACTGATAACGGAGTTTCTGTGACCTTGAAGCATCAACAATGGGTCACCAGATCTCTTATCCCAGAAGATGACACCACGGTCCTTGGATCCGGACAAGATGTAGTTACCATCTGGGGAAGAACAAACAGACAGAACGAAATCTCTGTGACCAACGTAAGTGACTTCACAGGCACTGACATTCTTCACTGGTGTAGTGGCAGCGGCAGAACCAAGCTGCTTCAAAGACCACAACTTCACAGTTCTGTCAAGGGAACCAGATGCAACCTCAGAACCGTTAGATGTGAAAGCAACGGAGTAGACAGAGTCCTTGTGTCCAGTACCAGCCTCATTCTCAGAGTCCAATCTCTCAACCAAGAATCCAGTAGATGAGTCCCAAACACGAACGGTACGGTCAAGGGAACCAGCAGCGATAAGCTTACCATCTGGAGAAACAGCAACGGTGGTGACACCATCCTCGATGGAAAGGGTCAAAGAGCACTGGCCAGAGGCAAGATCCCAGATTCTAACGGTACGGTCACCGGAACCAGAAACGAGTCTTTGTCCATCTGGGAAGAAATCCAAGGAGTAAATGTCCTGTTCATGGCCCTTCAAGTACTTTGTGATTCTTCTTGTTGACAAGTCCCAGATTCTGATAACTTTGTCCTCAGCACCAGTGGCAAGGTACTTACCATCTGGAGAGAAACAAACAGATCTGATGTACAAATCAGCAGTGGCACCGGCATTCTCAGCAGCGGTGTTGTCATCACTCAATCTTGCAACCAATTCACCAGTCTCAACTCCAAACACTTGGGTAGTCTTGTTACAACCAGTGGCCAAGAACTTACCATCGTTGGAGAAACGAACACAACAGACAACAGAAGAGTGGTCCAATGAGTGCACAAGCTCAGCATCCACAGTCTTTGGGAGGGCTGGGTTGTAGAGGATGTAGTAATCCTGTTGAAGCTTCTTCAAGTGTGGTGGGACAGCGTTTGAGTCCAAATCTTGGAGGAAAGGTGGAACTTGCTTGTTGTGTGAGGCTCTGGCATTGGCTGGAACAAGGTATCCGTTTTCAGCGGCGGACAAAGCAGCTGGGACAGCTGGTGCAGTGGATGGGGTAGCTTTTGCTGAGGCTGGTGTTGCTGCAATAGATGCAGATTGGGCAGCTGGAGTAGCAGATGCTGGTGGCTGTGAGATTGGCGCTAATGGAGCAGGAGCAGTTTCAGCCTTTGGTTGTGATGGGGTCTGCTGGGTGACAGGTGGAAGCTGAGTTGGCTGTGGTGGCTGAACTTGCTGTGGGACCTGTGTTGGTGGGAGCTGCTGCGGTTGTGGAGGCTGCTGTGGTGGTTGCTGTGGAGGCTGCTGCTGTTGCTGTGGTGGAGGTGGTGGAGGTTGCTGCTGAACAGGTGGCAGCTGTTGTGGAGGCTGCTGAGGGGTGTTTGCGGTAGATCCTTGATTGAATTGGTACGCAGGAGCTGGCTTTGGCAAGTTGTTGGCGCCATTGTTGATTGGTGCAGCGTTGTTGTGTGGGTGGTGCTGGTGAGAGATGGAGGCCAACTGTCTGTCCTTCATTTCGAGCTCAGCCTTCAATCTGTTGATCTGGTCCTCGTAGGCCTCTTTGATCTTTCTGTGTGCCATCTCGAGCTCGTAGACAGTCTGTCTGATCTGCTGCATCTCGCTTGTCTGCTGTGAGAACTTCATGTCGTACTCGTTCTTGTGGAGTCTGAAGCTGGAGGCCTCGTTGTTGACATTCTCAAACTCCTCCTTGATGGCCTCCAGAAGCTCGTTGAGCCTCTGAAAGTTTTGAGGTCTTGGAGGGTAGGACATTTGCGTGAGTTGTCGATCCGTGAGAGAATAAAGGGTTGATTATTGAGGGCTTTGCACTTGGGTACAGATCGGTGGACAACACGGGGAGCCAGCGCAGCAACGGCGGGTTTTCTGCTTGTGCTGAAAGGGGCGTGTGGGCAAAGCGGTGGCCAGCACGGGAGATGAGCAGGAGGCGGAGGATGGGCAGACGAGAGTTGCTAGTCCGTGAGTGCTGATGTCTGTTGTGCACAGCGAGGGGGTCCTTGTCGAACCTTTTTCTTCCGCTTCGTTTTTTCTGTGTGGGCTTCGGCTTCCACTTCGACAATCGCGCGCCACGTCTTCGAAAGTACCGAAAAGCAGCGGCAGGTCCGAGAACTCGAAAACGATCCATCCAGCCTGGCAGCCGCCGTCCGCGGCTCCCGGTTGCCATGGCGACGAGCACGTGATGCGCCGGCTGCATTGCCCGCGCGCGTCTGTCCGCGAATTCCGAACTCCGCGCTGGCTTAACTCCGATCCGGGTAACCTCTTATTTTTTTTTTCTTTTTTCTTTAAAAAGAACTGAGACTCGCGAAAATCGCGAACTCGTTTGTTGAAGGTTGGCTCCAGCTGCTCTAGCGACGGGCTCTGGATCGGATCGGAGCTTCTGGCAGCTGGCAGCCCTGGATCACGGAAAGGTAAACAAAACAAACACCACGAGCTATCCCGCCACAGCACCGCGGCGCTTCACACACACACGCCAATCAACCACACTTGGAAATGCCTCCGAAGAGAAGAGCCACAAGGGCTACCAAGAAGGCCGAGTCAGAGGAACCGCTAGAAACCTCCGTCTATGACGAGCTTCGTACGTGACATGGCCCCCCCGCGTGCCCTCATCCCTCATCATCTTCCAGCTTCACTAACCGCTCACCCTAGCTCCTACAAAGAAAACAAAAAAGAATTCTGCAGCAAAGGCCACCCCTGCGCCTGTGGAGTCAGCAGAAGACGTCTCAACCTCCAAAGTTGACTCTCCTAAGGAGCCGAAGACCAAGCCAAAGGCCAAAGAGTCAAAGGCGAAGGCTGATGGATCAATGATCAAGAGTAAGCCTCAGCCGCCAACAAAATCCACTGCATCAACTAAAAAGGACGAGTCATTATCAAAGAAAGTACCTGTGCTCAAGAAACAGCCATCCACAACACTGCTTGCGCCTTCTTCTCCTATCAAATCACCGGCCAAGACATCAATCTCATCAAGAATTCCAATCTCTCCAGTCAGAAAATCCCTGGCACACAAGGCATCTAGTGAAAACATCGATATCAAAAAGGCTGAGTCTGCCATCACTCAAAGTTTCACGTCCAAAAATATACCAAAGCTTTCGTCAATCCTAGAGGACTTGAAATCTACAAAGGCGGAGAACAATTTCAATGAACTCAAGGCATCACTTGATTCCCGTTCTAAAGCCGCTGACGATCTCATTTCATCCTTATCAGCCAAGAACGAAGACCTCTCGTTGAAAGTTGAACAAGCAGCAGCTCGTATCGCAGAGTTGGAAGAGATGCTTGCCACGCAGGCTAACGCAGCTCCAGTTGTAAATGGAGTCTCCGAGGAAGTGGAATATGAGAACCAACTGATCTTGGATATGATGGAGCAAATCGTGGGATTGAGAATTCACAACACTACAGAAACTGATGAACTTTTGTCGTTTGCATGCTCCCAGTCAGGTAAGAATGGTATTCTTGACTATAAGTTGCTGATTTATAAGGCTGATTCTTCAGAAATCGTTTATGAACCATTGAACCACAGTGAAGAGAAGGAGGATTTGAAACAGTACTTACCAGAGTACTTCTTAGATGACCTGACTTTCCCACTTGATACCCTCCAGCAGTTCTATCACAAGATTTACCGTGGTCTCAATAAGTGATTTTCGGAATTATTACTTGTGGCGGTGCCGAGCTAGCAGCTGTCATCATGGCTACGTGTGTGACTAGTTAGCATGGTCTAGTTACTGTATTAATGCTTTCTTCTCTAGTTCTTTTTCCTGTACTCCTTTTATGTATAGCAGTAGACTCTGGAGAGCAGATTCATGATTAGTTCAACTCCAATGATCCATCCTCTTTGATTGTGATTCTCTTGAGAAGATCTTTCTTCTCCTCCTTTGAAAGCTTCTTCAAAGCTTTGTAGAGATCTTTACCCTTATGCTCCTTGAGACTTGGCTTGGTAACCTTTGAGCTCTTGGATTTGCACTTCTTCTCTTCCTTCTTTTCCTCCTTCTTTGGCTCAGGTTTTGGCTCTTCCTTCGTCACAGGTTTTGGCTCCTCCGTCTTGATATTCTTCTGTTGTGGTTGTGGTTGTGGAGGACCCTTCTTCTTCGGTCTATACAGCGCTTTTTGATACTTCTCGTCTTCTGTCACACACTGTGTGTGCTGTCTGTAGTCATATCCATTGAAAGTGGTAGAACAATCAATACATGTGAAGTAGGCACCGTAACATCTCTGAGTGTGTTGGTCCAACTTCTTCTTGGCGAGTGATTCGTTACAGACCTGTTGTGCTGTTAGTTTCCATTCGTCTTTGAGGTAAATGACAAGTAGTCATCTGAGTGCACATACTTCACAACTGAAAGTAACCATTGTAGCAGTTTTAGTGTGTTAAAGTTTGCCGGTTGTTATATCTTCAAGGGGTGAACCTGGGTTATGTGCCAAAATTTTTCTCTCACCGCGATGAGCAGCAGCAGATCTTCAACCCCGAGCTCCACGATCTCCACACAAAATCGTAATCGGCCATCACCGAGATCTAATTTCTCTACGCCAAAAGAGCTTCAAAAGACAATGAACAGTTCTTTTCTTTTCTGCTAAACAAAATTCTGATATTGCAGGGTTTTTACTCCTGCAAGGAGACATAGTTGGATGGGAAAAGACCCTTCTCACCAGACTCCAACTCACCAAGCCACCAGTCCTCATCGATGAACTGAATGTTGATGATCTTTTGGCCCTCTGCAAATGTCAACTCGTTGTCCTCGGATGCCTCGTAGTCGTACTCAGCAAAGGCAATGGCAGTGGCTTCTTCCTCCTCTTCCTCGGCTTCTGGTTCTGGTTCTGGCTCTTCCTCTTCTTCAACTTCTGGTTCTGGTCTTCTTGGGAAAGGTGGGGAGACAGCTCTTGGAGCTGGTGGTGGTGGAACAGCACCTCTACTTGGAAGAATTGGTGCAGGCTCTTCTTCCTCCTCTTCTTCCTCCTCTTCTTCCTCTTTCTCTGGCTCTGGTGTGTATTGTTCTGGTTCTGGTTCTGGTGTGGCAACCTCATCCTCTTGTTCCTCAGACTCAACGTTGATCTTCTCAAACTTGCTCTTCAAATCAGCAACTGATTCCTCCTCTTCCTCGTCGATGTCTTCTGACTCTGGAGCAGAAGTTGGAGCTGCGGCTGGTACAGACTTTCCAGCAGCCTTGGCCTTCTTCTCAGCCCACAATTGGGCTGGTGTCTTACCGTTGGCTGAGCCAAAGTTCTTGGAGATTCCACCAAGCGGTTGTGTCTTTGTAAGACCAGCAGATGGAGCTGGAGTCTTAGACACTGTTGGTGCAGACTTGGCCTTAAGGTACTCCTCGATCTCGGACTCTCTCTTGGCCTTGTCCTTCTGCTTGAGCTGTTCAACCTCCAATCTTGGGTCTGGTCTTGCCTTCTCCTCCTTGATGACCTCTTGCAAGTTCACACGGCCAATTGGCTTCCAGGCTGGTGTGCTTGCCTTCAATGGCTCCTTGTCAAAGTCTCTCTCCTTGACCTCTGGCTCGCTCCACTCATCCTCGTCAACAGATGCCTTCTTTGGGGCAGATGGCTTGATGATTGGTGGCTCAAACTTCTTTGCTGGGGCTGGTGCAGGTGTTGGCTTTGGTGCAGCGGCTGGCTTTGGTGCAATTGGCTTTGGTGCAGCAGCAGGCTTTGGTGTTGGTCTAAATGAAGAAGCAGCTGGGGCAGCGTTAGATCTTGCGGCCTGGATGGAGTAACGAGCACCGGCGGCAGAACTCAATCTGGACAAGAGTTCGTTCTTGTCGAGATCATCCGAGTCTCTGGCAGTGACCTGGACGTGGTATCCCTTCAAGAGCCTGGTGACCTCGGCGAAGTTCTGAGCGAAGGAGGATCTGGACTTGAGAGGGGCGGAGTCTGGACACCAACCAATCAAGAGGTTCTTGAACACGTCAGAGTTTGGTGGGTTGACTCTAGCAAGACCGAATTGAATGGCGGCATCGTCGAAGCCGTCGAGGAACTCATCAAAGTCGGAGCCTGTCTCTGCGACCTTGTATGCCTTGGAGGAGTCTGGGCCGTAGATGACCCATGTGAAGTCGCCGTCGCCCCTAACGACGCTCTCGTAGGCCTTCTGGATCTCCTTTCCGTTGGTGGAGAGGTTGATCTGTTCCATTGTGTGGTGGTGGTGGTAAGTGTGTGTTTAAGCAGGTGTGTCCCTGAGCGTGCAGTGTGTCGTTCCAGATGAGGACTGTGGTGCTGTGGTGCGCAATTGCGGGATCTGCCGGGGTCAGTGTGTTGTGTGGTACGCTGTCCTGTGCCCGTCAAATTGTGGGTGGCCTCCCAGGTTCCGGTTACCGCGCCCCGGCCTGAAATCGTGATTCGTGATCAATTTCAAGTTTTCGCAGCGTCGGAATCGGAATCTCGTCGGAAATGGGAAATTATGGGTTCGGCCCGATTTTTGCAATTCGCGAAATTGCTGCGCCAAATCCGCCAAAGGTAAACAAAGGGAAACCAAAACAAAGCGCTTGAACCTGTGGAGCGGTACACGAGACACCACGACGCGTCAGAATCAGAGCTCTTTCCCTCGTTGACCGCCGCCCACTGATCCTGTCTACCATTGTCCACTCACATTGACACAATGCTCTCACTACTCAAGAACCAGATCGCCACCGGCCTCGTTGCCGCCCCAGCAAGATTCGCCCCAGTGGCACCATTTGCCGCCCAGTGGTTCTCCACATCTTCAATCTCATGGGCTCCAAAGAAGAAGGCCGCTCCAAAGAAGAAGGAGGCTCCAAAGCCAAAAGTTCCATACGTCAAGCGTGCCACTAACTCCTACGCTTACTTCGTCAAGGAGTCCTTTGCAGAAGATGGAGAAGCCTTGAAGGAACTACCATTTGCTGAAAGAGCCAAGTCACTCAAGAGCAAATGGGAAGCTCTGTCTTCTTTAGAGAAGGCACACTACACTTCTCTTCAGGAACAAGACCATTCCAGATACGTTGCCGAGAAGGCTGCTGCTCTCGAGAAGGCTGCGCCAAAGAGACCGTTGGCTGCCTACGTTTCTTGGTACACAGCTGAGAGAGAGACTTTGCTCAACGAGAGTCCAAACTTGACATTCACTGAGATCGGAAAGATTGCTGGTGAAAAGTGGAGAGATCTCCCAGAGTCTGTAAAGGCACCATACTACGAGAAGAGCAAGGCTGAAATTGAAGCTTGGAAGTCCGAGTACGCCAAGTGGAAGGCTGAGCCTTGAGCGGTCTTTGGCTACACTACACGAATAAGCATCTCCCCATTTGACTCACAAACATACCTTTGTCAACTTGTTGTACTTGACCAAAAAAAGTTTTAGCAAATTCTATCCCAATACGTTTTGCAATTGTGCTATGATGATGATGGTGATGCCAAAGCTATATCCATACAGTTATAGCAATGCGTCGTCACATGCCTGAATGTAACAATAACCCTTCTTGTAAATTAACCCATGTAGAACCCAACCAAACAGTTTTCCAACATTCTTTCATAGTTGACCCAAGCGTGATACTTCATAAACAGAAGTGTTCCATCTTTACCTGCACACTTCATGATCTCTTCAACACCACCTGGATGGAACCTCACATATTGGGTTATGTTGTAGACTTTTCCCTTTAGTACAGTCCAACAATTACTTGTAGTGTTATGCTGTATGAGTACCTCCTTGGTGACACGAAGAGGGAAGTCACGAGGATCAATCCCTCGAAGGTTTTGTCCTGAAGAGTTGAGGCGGGCCCAGTCGAGAGGCGAACATCCTGGATCCAGTGCAACTTTGCGTCTCGCTCCAGCCCTTTGAGCAGAGTTTGGAGCTGGGAACACGCCTGCGGACGCCGAAGACCCTGGAGCTTGAACTGTTATCGGAGGTCCCCTGTTAGGTGCCGGTGTCCTCTGTGATGATGTGTTGGAGAGACGGGAATTGGAAGCTAGCGTTGCAGGAGATCGACTGCTCTGTCCGGCTTCCTGCGCTCGCTGTGCTGCGATGCGGGCCTGTATCGGGTTCATGGGCGTTGTGTTGTTCATGTGAGAATAAATAATAATGGGTGGGGTGATATAATAAGTGGCTTTGGTGGCAAATAAGAGAAATGGAGAATGGAATAACAGAAGCTCTCTTCTCATATCAACCTGATCATATTGAAGCTCCAAAAAAAAAAAAAAAAACATGGTCCGGGCCACAGCGGGGGGGCGCGATCCCCTTCCGAAAATGGGAGGCAGCAGACAGGCCACCGTCACCGTCACCGTTGGAAATGCACTTCAAGGGCTCTTTCCCGCTGTTTTAGCAACGATTCCCACGTTCTCAGCGTCCAATTGGCTGAAGAAACATCTGCTCCATTGATAGCACAGCCACTTTAATAGGCTCAGACTCTCCCCCCGCCCCGCCAAGCTCGCCACCCGCACACCAGCCCACTCCCGGCGTTTCCAGCACCACCAGGTACCAGGGACCCTCAAGCAAGCGTCTGGGGAACAACTGCGGAAACGGCAACAACACCAACAACAGCACATTTCCAACTGTTTTCCACCTGGAACACGCTCCTCTCGGACACCCAGTGGAATAGTCACTTCTCCCGTGGGGACTTTTCATGTCATTTTTGGACCAGCTACTACAATCAGGTTCCACTATCTTCCAGGGTGCACAACACAACACGATCCGTATCACCAGGGACGAGTACATCAGAGCAGTATCCAGAAACTCGCTCGAGCTCTTCTACAACAAGAACTGGAGATTTGCCACTGTCACCCACAGAATTCATATGCTCTTTGTGACATCGCTAGCCTTACTCTCCGTCTACGTCATCACTCCATCCATCAAGTTCTACTTCCTCTCAGAAGACAAAAAGAAAGAAATGTTCAGCTCAAAGAGACAGGACAAGCACACGACTGGTCTCATCAACACCAGAAATGACTGTTTCGCCAACTCATCTGTACAGGCCTTCGCTGCCCTCCCAGGGCTCGATCTGTATCTCAATGACATCTTGAAACAGCACAAACTGCTTACCTCGCTACCTCTACCAAAGGACGATCCGTCACCAGAAATCCCACTACATGAGGGACTTTCAACGATGGTCCATCAACTTCAACAAACAGTTAAATCTTCCAAACAGATCTCAGTCTGGCCTTTCCTCCAAGTCATTGAGAAGATTTTCAAATCCAAGATCTCGACCTCCCAGAATGATGCCCATGAGCTGGTACAGCTGATTCTCCAAACACTCGATAACGAAATTACAAAGCTCAAGAAGTACACAAAGAAGCACAAACTCAACATCGTCATTCCTGAGCTGCCATTCAATGGTCTCATGGCCGACCAGCTCACTTGCTACTCGTGCCTCAACTCTTCAAAGCCAACATTCCACCCATTTTCTGTTCTTTCGTTACCTGTACCACAGCAGACCAATGCTAAGCTGAACGATATCCTGAAAAACAGTGAAGTGGAGACAATTAACGGCTACCACTGTCTCAGATGTAAATTGAAGGCTATTTTGAAAGTGGAAGATCTCAGGAGAGAAAAAGGTGTCGTCATTTCAGAAGAGGAGTCTCAGATCATTTCCAAATTGAAAATCTTGGAGCCAAATCTTACAATCAATGACGACTTGCCAGAGAACTTGGAGAAGTTTGTGAAGAACTATGATTGTGAAGGCTTCAAGACTGAGACCCTACTTTCCACCATCGTGAAGAAGACATTGGTTGTGAAGCCACCAAGTTTACTCACGGTACATCTCTCAAGATCAATGTACACGGCTAATCACTTGACAAGAAACAGTTGCAGAGTTGAGTTCGAAGAAGGTCTCATCTTGGACGTTGATGAGAACCTGGCCCATGAATACGATGAGAGACAGAAAGCTGCCAGAAAGAAGAAGAGAGCTAGTACAACAGTTACCCCAGCTGGAGAGATCATTGAAGTTATCGAAGAGGGAGACGATGAAGCCGAAGATGACGATGACGTTGATGGAATTGAAGGCTATGACGATGATAGAAACGAACCGGAACAGCTCAAGAGAATCCATTCAAAAGTCTTGACCCAACATGATGAAGATATCGATCACCTCGAACACGTTGAGAACGGTACATCAGCCTCTGATTCTCATGACTCCGACCATCCTGACTCTTCCACTGAAGCCACAAGTCTTGGATCAAACAAAAACGATGATGGAGATGACCCTGATGCTGACAGTGACTCTATTCAGAGTGATACTCTGTCAGAGGATTTGAATGTCACCAAGGACAAGGCCAGATACAGACTTCGTGCTATGATCAGACACCAAGGTACACACCAAGCTGGCCATTACGAATGCTATCGCCACAAGCCGATGCTTGTCAAAGATACCGAAACAGATAGCATTGTCAATTTGTCGCCTGTGATCAACTTTGGTGAAGAATCAGCAGAGGTGAATGGCCATACACACTTCGAGCCACCTTCAGCTGGTGCCACAAAGAAGTCATCAGGTGGAGCATCACCAAGATCACCAAGGGAGAGTGTCTCTAGAAGCTCGGATGCTGTTGATTCTGGTGACGATGATGGTTCTTTCTCCAAATTCAGAAGCAGATTGGGCTCCATCGTCTCTCGTCGTCCATCTGTGAGTGCTTCTCCACAACCCAATCATCAACAACGCCACAACTCGGTGGCATATCCTCCATCACATCAAGTTGTCATTGACGTCTCTACAGACGTTGAGCAGTTGAACTTGGGTGCTGGTCATGGACATAACAACAAGAAGAGATACAAGAAAATATCATCTGTGAGCAAGTACCCATACTGGAGAATCTCAGACACATCAGTCACAGAGGTCAAGAACCAGCAGCTTCTGAGTGAAAGAACTGCTGTTTACATGCTCTACTATGAGAAGATCAACAATGAGTGAATCAAGTTATCATTGGATGTTTTGATATGTGTTAATTATCGATATAAATGTAAGTCATAAGTACAATCACTATAGAAAACCCACATTGCTACGTAGACTTGATTTCAGACATAATATCCCTAACTATCATACAAGAGGCTATAAACAAAAAAGAACAATGATCATGACAAAAGACATCTAGACGATGACAGCAACAACGTCACCAGCGTCAACCATGTCACCATTCTCGTGAACAACCTTCCACACCTTACCCTTCTTTGGAGAGACAGTAGTCATCTCAGTCTTCATGGCTTCTAGCACAACAAGACCTTGACCAGCCTCAACTTCATCACCCGCCTTCACTAGTGATTTCCAGAATCTACCAGAGTTCTCAGAGTAAACCAACTCAGCACCCTCTGGGTATGCCTCCTCTTCAACCTGCTTAGAACCACCTGACTTCTCCGAGTCAGCGTTAGCAACCTGAATCAACTGGGCAAACTCAGCAGCCTTCTCTCCCTTCTGTCCTTGCTCAAAGGCAGTGATGGACTCAATGTTCTTCTCAATCCATCTCAAATACTCCTCATGATCAAAGACACTCTCCTCAATCTCAACCTTGAACTGACCATGCTTACAGTCCTCAGTGAACTTGTCCAACTCAGCCTCAGTAACTGGGTAGAACTCAACCTGGTCGAATGGAGTCAACAACCATGGCTGTTCAGTAGAGTGAGCACCAAGTTTGAGCTTGTCCCAAATTGGAATGGTACGACCAACCAACTGGTAACCACCTGGAGAGTCCATGGCGTAGATACACATGTACATACCACCAATACCAACAGCACCATTTGGAGTATACGTTCTGGCTGGGTTGTACTTGGTACCCAAGAATCTCTGACGTGGATCCAATGGAACAGCACATGGAGCACCCAAGAACACATCACCAAGACCCAAAACCAAGAATCTGGCACTGTACAACATGTCCTTCACATCTTCACGCTTGATATCATTGACATCAGCAATGAAGTCAACGTTGTTTGGCAACCATGGAGCCTCAGAACGGATAGTCTCTCTGTAACGCTGAACAGCATCCAAAACAACAGAATCCTCAAAGGCCATTGGCAACTTGAAAACCTTCGACTTGATTTTCCACTTGTTCTCAAAGACAATCTCACGCTCGTATGCAATCAAAGTCTCAAGCAAGACGGACTGAGAGATGGCATTACCGTCAAACTCAACAAGAACAGATCTCACACCCTGGGACATCTCAACAATACCAATAGTCTGGTGTGTGTTCACAAGCTCGATCAATCTGTTGATTCTGTAAGAAACATTCAAGTCCAAGTTCAACTCACCATACTCAACAAGAACGTAACGGTCACCAGCCTGTCTGTAAGTGACCTTTGGAGCAAGATCATCTGGTTTGAAAGTAGCCAAGACTGGAGACTCTGGCTCAGCCAAAGTAATAGCAGAAAGGTCAGTTGGGTAAGAACCAGAAAACTCCTCAATGGTAGCATCCTGTTTAGCTCTCAACTCTCTGGCAGTGGAGTAGGTGATTGGAACAAACTGAATCATGTCACCTGGCTTAACTTGACCAATCTTCCACATCTCAGCATCGGCAACAACAGCCTCACAGACGAAACCACCAAGAGATGGACCATCACAAGTCAAGATAACTGGCTCATCACCAGTGAAGTTGATAGCACCAATAGAGTAGACGTAGTCATGCTGGTTAGATGGATGCAAACCTGCCTCACCACCATCAAGTCTTGCCCACTTTGGCTTTGGACCAATCAATCTGACACCAAATCTGTTAGAGTTGTAGTGAACTTTC
Organism: Petasospora maesae; assembly: GCA_030563305.1. Lineage (NCBI taxonomy): Eukaryota > Fungi > Ascomycota > Saccharomycetes > Phaffomycetales > Wickerhamomycetaceae > Petasospora > Petasospora maesae. The sequence continues at coordinate 25,232 of JAKUBT010000060.1, forward strand.
CACTTCTCAGAGAAGAACTCCTTGACAGACTCGGCCTTGAAGAAATCTGGAGAACCGTGAGGACCTGACGTGACACCAACAGTCCACTCCTTGGCCTCCAACTGTGGAATCAACTCCTTTGGCAAGGCAAGTGGCTCAGACTCTGGAGCTGGCAAAGTGTTGGATGGCAAATGTGGCTGTCCCAAGAACAAGACATCACCAACCTTCAAAACTCTACCGTTGTAACCACCCATGTTACCAAGAGCAAATGTGGATCTGGAGCCCAAGTACTCAGTGACATCAATACCACCTCTGATAGCCAAGTAGGCTCTGCATCCCTTAGTCAACTTACCAACAGAAAGCTTGTCACCTCTCTTGATAGTAACTGGCTTCCACTGCTCAACAACGGTGTCATTGACCTTGACTTCAACCTCACCACCAGTGACAGCAATGACAGAGTCAGTGTGGAACAACATAGATGGACCGCTCAAAGTGATCTCAATAGCTGGAGCAGCCTTAGCATTACCAACGATCTTGTTAGCCAATCTGAAAGAGAATGCATCCATTGGACCAGAAGGTGGGACACCAATTCTCCAGTATCCAGATCTACCTGGGAAGTCCTGAACAGTAGTGTAGGCACCTGGAGTCAAAATCTCGAAAGCGTTAGCCTGGTAGTCATAAGAATCCAAAATCTTGGTGTGCATCTTGGCGGCCTCAAACATCTCGGAGTTGGCAACAGATCTCAAGTAGTCCAAGTTTGTAATGACACCATAGACAACAGTCTCATCCAAGGCCTTCTGCAAAAGTCTCAAGGCATCAGCTCTGTCCTTACCATGAACAATGATCTTGGCCAAAGTTGGATCGTACTCAGCAGAGACAACAGTACCCTTCTCAACCCAAGTGTCAACTCTGGCCCAAGATGGGAAGACAACATCAGTCAATTGACCTGGAGATGGCTTGAATCCCTTGACTGGGTTCTCAGCGTACAATCTTGCCTCCATAGAAGCACCAGTGACCTCGATCTTCTGAGACTTGAAGTCTGGGGCATTGTTGGCAGCAATGTTCAACATCCATTCAACAAGGTCCAAACCTGTAACAGATTCAGTGACTGGGTGCTCAACTTGCAAACGAGCATTGACCTCCAAGAAGAAGAACTCATCTCTCTTCTCCTCATAGATGAACTCAACGGTACCAGCACACTTGTAGTTCATGGAAGCACCAAGCTGCTCAGCAGCCTCTCTCATAGCTTGTCTTGTAGCCTCTGGCAAGTTTGGAGCTGGAGTCTCCTCAATGATCTTCTGGTTACGGCGTTGCAAAGAACAGTCACGTTCACCAAGAGCAATAGCCTGGCCGAAACCATCACCAAACATCTGAATCTCAACGTGTCTGGCATTCTCGACAAATCTTTCCAAGAAAACACCGGAATCACCAAAGTAAGCCTGACCTTGGTGCTTCACTGTTTCGAAGACCTTTGGCAAATCATCCAAGAGATCAACTTTCTGCAAACCAATACCACCACCACCGGCAGTGGACTTGAGCATAACCTTGACAGACGTCTCTGGATCGTTGGACAAACCAAGCTTCTTAGCAAACTCAATGGCCTCAGCAATGTCCTCAATCAAACCAGAACCTGGAACCAATGGAACACCAGCCTTCTCAGCAATGGCTCTTGCAGAGTGCTTCAGACCAAGCTTTCTGATGGAATCACCAGATGGACCAACAAACACAATACCTTCACGATCACATCTGTCAGCAAATTCAGCGTTCTCAGAGAGGAAACCATAACCTGGGATGATAGCCTCAGCACCAGACTTCTTAGCAGCCTTGATGACCTTGTCAATGTTGATGTAGGTCTCAGCAGCAGAGTCACCGTGCAATGGGATGGCAACGTCAGCATCAAGAACGTGTTGAGAGTATCTGTCTGGGTCAGAGTAGATAGCAATGGACTTGATGCTCAACTTCTTCAAAGTCTTCATGATACGAACGGCAATCTCACCTCTGTTGGCGACAAGGACGGATTGGAAAGGCTTTGGAGTAGCCTTGGACTTTGAAGCAGCCATGTATGCTCTCCATCCACCAAACTCTGTGATATCTTGTGTTCCCTTCTGAGTGTATCCAATTTCCTCACAGATGAAGGACTTAACCCATTCACCACTTGCAGTTTCAACGGATCCAATTCCCAAAGGTTCAGGAACCATGGCGATGAACTCACCAAATCTCTCTTTTGGAACGGCATACACTTCAATCTGGATCTTTGAACCCAATTCAGAGACTCTTCTCAAACCAGGCTTAGCAACTGGACCATTCTTTGGCAAGGCATAAAGCTTGTAGTTGGCAGATGTTGTGGTTGTCTCAATCAATGAAGCATTGACCTTCTCCAATTGCCAATGCAATGGCAATCCAGTCAAGTGTGCACCGACAACGGCAAGTTTGATGCTGTGTGCAAGAGATGGCTTTGGTGGGGTGTAAACGTCTCTTGAAGCGGCAATGGCCTTTGTAGCACCAAGTGGTCTGTCAGTTGGAGAAAAGGCCTGGTTGAGGTAACGAGCACCCAATTCGAACAAGGCATGTTCTGAGAACTTGTCAGCAATCAATGTGACACCATTTGGCAATCCATCAGGTCTGAATCCAGCAGGAAGGGCAAGTGCACACATATCAGCCAAGTTGACAAAGTTTGTCCATGTTCCCTGTTGTGAGTTGACAAGAACTGGCTCCTTTTCAAGGTCTTCAAGAGTTGGGTTGAGTGGACATGTTGGCACAGCCAAGACGTCAATGTTCTCCATCATCTTACGAACTTTTTGCAAGATTCCTTGTCTCTTGTACTCGTACTTGAAGGCGTCAGCGGCATCAAAGTTTGTTGCTGTCTTGATGATACCGATAACGGTCTTGTCCAAAGTCTCCTCTGGTGGGTTTGTAGCAAGGAAGTCTCTGATAGCAGCGTATCTCTCACCAACCCAAGCACCTTCATAGAGACACTTGGCAAGATCGAGCAAATCTGTGAAATCCACTGCAACAACGTCACATCCAACTTTACTGAGGTTCTCAATTGCCTTTTGGTACAATTTTGGGTTCTCAGTCTCACCATACCATGGCAAGTTTGTTGGGATGGCAACTCTTGGCTTTGCACCGAATGCCTTGAGTGGGTTTGGTGGCAATGCTCTTGAGTACTCATCGTTTGTGGTATCTGGCTGTGCCATAACGTTGAATGCGGTCTGGGCATCCTCCAAAGTGAGGGTGAATAAACCAATACAGTCGAGGGACTTGCATGCAGGCACGACACCTGAGCATGAGAAGACACCAACGGATGGCTTGATGGAGATGAGGTTGTTCAATGCTGCAGGAACACGTGTGGAGCCGGCGGTATCAGTTGTGAGTGCGAGTGGAGCGATACCTCTTCCAACAACGCTCGAGGAACCGGAACTGGAACCTCCAGAGACGTACTTAGGGTTGAAAGTGTTTGGGACTCTACCGTATGGGGATCTGACACCGACGAGGCCTGTGGCGAACTGGTCGAGGTTGGTCTTACCGATGATGATGGCACCCTGTTCTCTGAGCAGGGCCACTGCCGTGGCGTCCTTCTCAGGGGTGAAGGCGAAGGAGGGGCATGCGGCGGTTGTCTGGAAGCCCTTGGCGTCGATGTTGTCCTTGACTGCGACGGGGACACCGTAGAGGACGAGCTTCTCCTTGTTGGCACGGGACAGCAGGATGCGCCATTGGTGCTCTATCTCCTCTGTGGATGCGACAGAGATCCACGCCGGGTCCTGTGGGGCGGTCTGCTGGGCGGCCACGAGCTGTTGGAGCGTCTCGAGCGAGGCCTGCGGGGTGCTCTTGCGGTGGAAGCTGACCCAGTCCTGGATCGTCCAGCCGAGTGTGTCCACCATTGCGCGTGTGTGTGCTGTTTGTGTGATGTTTGTGTGGGTGTGCGGGTAGCCGCCCGGCAGCGGTGTGACTTTGAGGAGAGGCGGCCCCCTGCTCTTTTATACCTCCACGCCGGCCATCGCGATCTCTGCCTGTGGTCTTCTGGTGTTGATCGATGATCCGTTATCGCGGCCGGCGTTGTGTCAGGCTCCAGCGCAGCTCGCCGAACTTCCAACTTGCAACCTGCCAACTGCCTTCTCCAGGGCTCGCGGGCCTGCGCTGGGTGCGTATGGAGGTGGGTTTGTTGTACCGTTGATATGTAACACTAACTCTTATATACTGGTACTACACTAGGTATCAATTCCCTTCTCCACTGGCCACTGCTAACCCCTAACCCCTAACCCTCCCCCCCCAAGGAACAGCTTCCCAGGGCGTTCCCCAGAGTGCTGTGTGTCGCGTACCGGGCGTTTTTTTATCGACACAACGCTATGCCCGCCGGCGAAAAGCGTGCGTGGGCTTCGCTGTGGACTAGAATGGAGAGCTCAGGCTGAAGAGGAGCTGGGGACTTTGGAGCTCTGGAGAAGCGGCGTCTGAATTGGCACATCTGGCACTGACATCACCGTCCTTTGGCTGCACATCGACCGTGTCACTTGTCAAGTGTACAAATACAATTGACACGCTGGCAAACGACACCCTCACAGCCAGAATATTCCGCGTTCGCTATCAACTGTGGATCAAGTGACAGGCAGCAAGGACCCTGGTTGGGACCTCAATTCCGTTGCACACTGTACTGGCGAACACTACCAAGCGGAGACGTAATTGTACAATTGGTGTGTGGAGCTGTCTTCACAATTGATCTCTGGAAACATGCCCCAATCATCACCGTTGACGATGCCCCCATCGAAGTGTTCGGTTTTAGCTGGCCGCGGGCCCACCCGACGTCTCGGCTTTGGCCAGATCTGCCCACAAAGCCTTAAGGGGCAACGTCCTCTGCAGCCTACTGCCCCCACAGTGCCCGCTAGAGACCCCTAGAGACCCCTAGAGACCCAGAGTGCCAGGCACCGGTCGTGTAATTGGTGGATTTAGTTCCCGTGTGGCAACCGTTCAACTTCCCGCGCCATGGTGTTGCCTCTTGACGTCGTTGCCCCTGTGCGGAGCTGCCGCCGTGTCCAGCAATCCGGCGGAGTGCTCCGTGTTTTTTTTTGGGCGCGGGCTGGGCGTGTCACGTGACTGTGCAAGAGAAATTGGGATCTGAGCTCATCGATCTTGCAGCAACCACGCGGAAATGTTTACCAGACTGTGTGGCTAGAGGTCTATAGGGCTCAAGAGTTGAAGTAATCATCTATCAATTAGCACTATCTTTGGTAAGAGCTCCTTCATATATCTCAGCAGGTGCTCTTGGTTCATGAATAGAATATTAAAGGCATGAAAAGGGGCCAAATTGGGGCCATCACTCAGACTTGACAGCGGTCTCCAAGATCTGAAGTTCCTTTTCCTGCTTCTTTTGCAACTTTGCCAAATTCTTTTGGTCTCTCTTTGCCTGTGCCCTATCAGTTCTTCTGTTGGCCCAAAGTCTAAGTCTCTCACCAAAGAAGAAAACGTACAAGGGGAATGGAATACCTGTGGCCAAGATCAAAAATGCAAAAATGGAACATCCCCAACCTGTACCAAGATCAGCAAACATTGCAGGACAGAACAATGGGAATCCAAATCCAAAGAGAGATCTGAAAACAGATGCTGCTGCAATGGAAGATGCTGCGAATCTTGGGTTCATATCAATCAAGTAATTTTGGATACAGTAGAAAACAGGAATCAAACCAAAGCAGAAGATAGTGGCACCAATTGCAGGGAAGAACCAAAAGATCTCCTTTTGAGACCCCCATCCATACCAGAACAATCCAACTGCAAGGAAGACACCAGATGCAAACAAAACTGGGATACGGAATTCCGGTTTAGCAACACCACCGTTGTTCTTAATCAATCTCACATAGATGCGATCTGCAACTCTCTGTGTCACAAGGGTTCCCAAGAGATATCCTGCAAGTAAGAACAAATACATCAAACCAACTTCTCCCTTTGTGAATCCATATCTGACTTGCCAATTGGAAGGGAATGTAACAATAAGGGCATACAAACATCCATATGCAATGGCCATGAACACACCAAGACCAAACACCATTGGATGAGTGAATAATAACGACACGGGTCTGGTCAAATTCACATAGAACTTGTCAAATGTAGTTTCACCAGTGGCAATCTCATATAAGGAGTGCAAGTTTTGGTTTCCTGTTAATTTTCTCAATCTTGCAGCCTTCTGCTTTAGTAAAGTTGGTGCATAGGTCTCTTCGAGTCTCCATGTACCGAGGGCGGCACCAAATCCATTAACGATAACAAGAACCCAGAAACACCAACGCCAAGAGGTCCCCTGAACGATGAATCCAGCAATCAATGCACTGAGACATGGCCCCACTGTTGGGCCAAGTGAATAAAAGGACATTGCCTTACCACGGGCTTTACTATCAACCACGTCACCAATGACACCAGCACCGATGGAGATTGGTGCACAACCTCCGGCTCCTGCAAGTAATCTGAAAACACACATCTGTACTTGGTTCTTAGACAATGCACATCCAATGTTAAACACAAACATGAACCAACATGAGATGTTCAACACTTTTTTTCTTCCATACATCTCAGATAGGGGGGCCACCAAGGGTGAAAACAATGCCCATGCAAAGATGAAGATCGAAACCATGAGCGAAGCCACCACTGTGGAACTTCCAAAATCTTTACTGATATCTGAGATGGCAGGGGATAACATCGTGGATGCAAATGGTGAGAGTAAAGTGTAGAATGAAGCCATCCCCATGGATCTCCATTTACGACGTTGTGACCAATTTCTTGGGTTTTCAGGATCATCTGGACCATCCCAAGTGACGAGTTCTGGATCGATTTCTTGGAATTCAACACCGTCATTCTTTGTGGGTAATGCATCTTCTCTCTCTGGGATCACGACTTCGTTTGAGTCTTCCTCTTCAAGCTCAAGATCAACCTCGCCGTATAACTTGTTCTCATCATCTTCAGCACGCTCTTCTTGTTCAGCACGTTGTACTCTCTCCGATAATGCAGTGATGATTGTGTTTTTCGTTCTCGTTCTCTGGAGGGCAATCTCATCATCTGTCAAATAAGGGTATATGCTTTTCTCTGTGAAATTTGCGTAGTCTTCAGCGATACTTGCGGTGTGGGAATCACGACAAGCATTGGAACGAGATCCACGACGCGATGATGGAACATGGGGACGTGGGTTCAACGAAGAGACGCTGTACACCCTGTTCAACGACTCTGTCCTTGTCTGTACACGTGAGACCTTGTTCTCGTTGAGCTCCTGGATGGAGTTTTCGTGTGGCTCGAGGGAAGATTGGGAAGCATGGGAGCTGGTGGAGGAGAGGGACATTCTGGTGGAGTGTGGGAGATCGCTCATCGCCTGTGCAAATTTATTGGTGTATGGCAGATCACGTGCAATGGGTATAGAGGAGTCTCTGCTCTTGTGTGGGAACACTTCACACTTCACACTAGTACTGACAGGAAAGAGGAGTGTGGTAGAAGGAGGAAACTGAGACGTCAACGTGTTTGCTAGCACCTGCTGACATATCGTGTTCTGAACTTTTTTTTTCCTGCACACTTTACTAGCCACCGCCTGCTTTGTCGAATTCTCCGCGCATGCCCGGTGCAACTGCCGGATCGGGAACTGCTGGCTGGCGTGTGCCTAGAGATCTGTGCCCTGGGGTCCCTTGCAGGTGTTTGGCTCCTTGTCGGTGCTGTGATCTTCTCTATGACTTTACACGAAGAACTTCCAGAGATCTTCCCGTGTTTGGCTCTTTTTCCCCGTCGTTCAGGCGTTTCTTGCGTGCCCTCAACTGGTGGCGCTAATTCACGGAACTCGAACCCCGCCTCGTACCGACAGCTGGGGGCCTCGTTGAGCTACAGCGATATTTTGCGCTATGATCTACGTTGCTGGGGGGGAGGTTGCTCTTTCACGGGTGTATAGAAGAAGGATAAGGTATACATATGATAAACACCCACTGGTCTTATCAATTCGCAGCACTATCAAATCATGCGCCAAGATACACACGGCCACAAGCGCCGACGCAGAATGTCAAAAAACATCCAGACATACACCGCGACACACTTCCGCCGCGAGCATAGAGCTTTTGAATAAATTCATATATCTTCACGACAACGCTATATATTCGATGAAATAACACGTTCAATCTTTGAATATCTCAACTAAGTACACGCTGGTGCATAGTTTGAAGCCATAAATTGAGAATTTGCTACATAATCGAATTTTTGGCTGAAATTTCTTAATTTTGAATGACATAACCATTTTGGTTGACCTCACTCCATTTTCTGGAGGATTTGAAGATTTTTGGCTTTTTATACGTAACTTTTGCAGCTTTTTAGTGTCATTGATGTAATATTTGATCCAATTTGTGTATTCTAAAGTGTTTAGACCAAGGTTTTGCGATGTTTTGAGCTTGTATTCGACGCATAATTAACGTCCACAGGCTGACCACCCCTGGCGCAAACATCTCAGATGCACAGGCGTCAAAATTACGTATTCAATTACTACACGTGCTTCACTATGTTTCCTCATGTATGTGAATTTTGATCGAGAGCCTAGTCCATCTTGAGGATCGATCTGCATCATCAGTTCATTCTTCATCAATTACCACTTCCATCTTTGGTGATATTGAATGATCAGTACGCCCCTTCTTTCCCCCGGAGTTTGCAATGTCCTGTAACTCAATCTCAAGACGATAGTCTCTTGTTGATATCCCTGGTTCCAAGTCATTCAATGGATCCTCCAACGCCAGATTGCCTCCGTAGTTGACAAATTCATCAACACTTGCCAAGCCAGTATCGATCAAGGGGGCAATAAAGAAGGCCAAACTCAAAGAGAGAACAACGGACCAGATACAGAACAAGTTCATCAACAGCTCAGTGTAGAGAACACCAATGATCTCTTTCTCTTGAGGAGTGACTTGACTTGATAGTTGCTTACTGTGCAAGTTATCCAATACAAAATCTTTAGTCTCTTGGTTCAACTTGTCTGAGATGGCCACTGTGGACTGGATCGCATGAATGTAGATCAAAGAGCTCACAGCAACACCGATGGTTCCTCCAATGGACTTGAAGACATTTCTTGTGCTCACAGCGACTGATCTGTCAGCCTTATAGGCCTGAGCCTGGACCGCCAACACAGAAGGTTGGAGGACAAGGCCGATACCCCAACCAATCATGGCCAATATGACCCCTTCCCATGCCTGGTGGGTCTTTATACCAAACGAATAGGCCAGGGCCATGAGTCCAAACATCCATATGATCAATCCGAAACGGACGGCGGTCTTATACCCCCATCTATCCACAACTGCGCCTGCCTGAATCGAGCTTGCACACAAGGGAATGATCCAACATAATGCCATATAGGCAACCTGAGCCACTGGAATACCTTTCACCACAGTGAAGTACATGGGCAAGTAGAGTTGCATTGACTGGAAGACGAAGCCAATCACAAAGGCCTCACACAAGGTGTACACTGTCCCGCTTGTCTGGAGCAATCTCATGGGAACAATAGCCATTTGGGTCCAGTGAATCTCATTGAAGACAAAGAGTGTAAGACAGATGGCGGAGATGGAGAAGAGAATGGGGACCGCGGAGTCTGTCCAACTCCATGTAACACCAGCGTTCATCAAGGGCAACACCAAGGTGACCAAGAAGGTTGTAATGAGTCCAAGCCCACCGTAGTCCATGCGTAGGAAGAATTCACTCTTGGTGATTGAGACCGTGGCGGAGGGCAAGACCATCACAGCAACTGCAGCAGCGAGGCAGAGAACTGGGCCCATTGTCACGTAGAACCACATCCAGCCATGCGTACTCAAGTATGCTCCCATAACGAGCGGACCGATGCAGTCACCGACACCCAGAGAGGCACCAAGCCATGCCTGGACCCTGGCACGCATGTGTAGCGGCACCAAATCCGGAACCATCAATATTGTCATCGTGTGGATGCACCCAGACAGCATCCCAGCCACGCCTCTCCCCACAAAGAACGCACCAGGACGGTGCCAAACAGCAGCACAGAGGTGGGACAGGGCCATGGCGACGAGTCCGTAGGTGAGCACGTGCTTGCGACCAAATGCGTCTGCACACCTGCCCAAGACGATGGTGGTGACGGCCAAGCCGATGCAGTAGGATGTGCCTGCCCACTGGATGGAGCGTGGAGCACCGAGAGACTCTGCAACGTGAGGAAGCGACAAGGCAGCAGCAGATGCGTCCACGGTGTTGAGGGCACCGGCACAGAGGATGGTGGCGAGTGCTAGGACATTGGACGAAGGGCGGGCGCTGGTGGGTACGAGACGGGCCTCGAGGGCGGAGATGGGCGCTGGTGTTGGTGTTGGTGTTGTCGCTGCTGTGGGTGCTGTTGGAGATGCTGGAGATGCCAGGGACAGCACGCTGGTGGCCACGCCCGACACTGGGGGCGTCACAGGCTTCTGTGCGGACATGGGTGTTGGCTGTGCTCTCTGTATGCGTAGATGTGGTGGAGTGTGATGTGTTCATTGAATATCGAGAGAGCGTCCATGTCTGGCAGAGAACCGCTGTCGATGGTGGGCAGGTGCTCGACACAAAAAGCGGTGTGGGGTCAAGGGCTCAAGGGTCCACTAACAACGTGAACATCCACCTCAAGGGCCCAAGATTCAGATCTTCACTGTTCAAAGCATATCACGTGGTTCATAATTCGAGTTGAGCCTGAGAACATTGTTTCTGTGTGTGTGTGTGTTTGTCATAGAATTGTGTGTTGTAGAAAGGTCTAGACAGACGTTCGTTGGAGCCCAATTTTTCCGCTGCGATCTTCAGCTGTGGCGGTCAAGGTCACGATGGCGATGGCGATAAAACCCGATACGCTGCTCTTTGTCCACCAGTTGCAACCTCCAGACTCCCAGCACAAACCACCACCTCCAACCGCTAAATACCGAAGATGTGCAGACCAACACCTTGTCCTACATGCAGTACGTGCATTCGGTGAAGATCACTCTCTCAATTTACTGTTTCACTAACAGCAATACACCAGACAAGACCACATGGATCGGCTGTGGCCTCCACGTCCCAGCAGCAATGTCTACCACTGCAAAGGCTGAGTGGTAAGTATATTCCCACCGAAAGATACAGCAAACTGGAGCCTGAACTAACTATTAAAATGTGCAGGTGTGATTGTGCGCCGGTTTCTGGAGAGAAGAGCGAGTACCCACCAAAGGCTGGTGAGGGCAAGAGACCAGAGTAAGAAGCAATCACTTGATTACAAAAGCTGAGAGACCTCTCAGAGAATGACCATTGTATGGCCCTTGATTGAGGAGATATTATTAGGGGCATTGAAATGCTATAAACTCCTACATAATGGCACCTACATCATAACATTGGTCTAATTTCCTGGGGCGATGTTCTCCACACCTCATATTCATGCCCCCCCAAATGAGCATATACACGGGTTACAATGCAGATACGATCAATGTAGCACATAATAGCCGTATATCATTATAAAATCATCATATCATAATCATCATCATCGAGAGTGTTGTTTACCACCCCATCTATCATACGAGAACAACCCAACACCGGTCATTATCAAACCAACAACCTGGGCAGGTGTGACTTGATGTCCAGTCCATATGATACTCACCACAATCACGGTGATCTTCTTCATCATACTGGCAATTGAATAACTTACAGCTGGGATTGCACCTAGCAGATGGAACACAATCAATGATTGGAAGAAATGTGAAAGCCCATTGATGAACAGTAACCTCCAAGGTATCAGCACAATTTGGGATTGTTGGATGTTATCACTCAATACCCCCTGCTTATTGAAGAAATGTGGTGCCTCAATGTATAAGAACCAAGGTAAAGAGAGTAATCCACCTATAAGTGAGCAATATAACAGCAGTGTAAGCTTATCGTACCTGTTTCTGATCTTTGGGAAAGACGTGAGTACGTTCTTCTCCACTTCGAGCTGATAATTCTGTGTACGTTCAGCCAGCTCAAGCTCTTTATCCTGCTTATAATGACCATTGGCAATGGGTAAGACAGAATCTGAATTTGTTGTGGAATCTGGTTGGGCAAGTGCAAGTGCAGCATGATCATTCACAATCTTTTGGCTGTATGTGAACACGGTCTTACCATGAATGTTCTGAGCAACAAACACAAACAACGAAAGACCAGCGTAGAAGATGCCAATGTATTGTGTATTGGCACTTACTGTCACTGTTTTGTCCTTTGCATCTGCAACGACGATTAATAGGATCCCCAAAATGAGCGGAAGCAAGGAGAGGTATGTCGATGCAGGGAACCTCACGTTGTACAAGAGTCTGTAGGTGCACACCAGCACCAACGGCGAAAGGGTCTTCACACCTGCAACCGTAGAGACTGGCACCAACGCAGTGGCACTATGTGAAAAGAGTTTCCCCAAGAATTGGAATGCACCCAAGGGTAACACTGTGATGAGTATATGCTTCGTTGGTGATTGGATTGCCGGTTCCTCCAGGGAGGGTACAGATCCTGGTGGGAAAAGTGCGTTGGCTGAGGGTACTCTTGCCACTGTGATGAGTGTTATAACTGAGAGGAAAGACACGATTACAAATTGAAATTCTCCAAGAGCCAAGGGGTAGGGGAACTCACTTAGAATGGATTTTGTGACTTGTGAAGATGCCGATGACACAGCGTACCACAACAGGCACGTTAGCACCACATGAAGGTTGTGCTGCAGCTTGGTCTCTTGAAGGGATAGCATCAATACCGGATAGATGAGCCCGTATCTGTATGTGTATGGGGTTTGGAACTTGTTATAGCTGCTCCTTTCAGATTCCAGAACGTGTGTAGAGCCAGGTCAAGCGAGTGGAAGTGGTGACAAGTTGTCGTCGTGGCCCGTTGAAGAGTGTGACGTGTGAGCCTTGTGATAAGAAGCAGAACAAGGAAAACGTGCCGGCCGGACAGCCTGAGAGGGTGTTTGCTGGACAGTTGAGTAGCGTGCCAGTTGCAGATGCCCACAGATGCTTCCCGTACAAGAGACTTGTGGTATTCCTGTCGTTGTTGGCCAAAGATCTAGGAACAACGGAACAGGCAGCACTGAGCAGATTCCTATTGATAGCACGAGCGCAACAAGCTGCCGTGTAAATATGGGGGCGTGCACATACCAAGATTACGTAATCTGAGCTATTTAAGTCACGTGACTTAATATTGAAACGTGTGTGTATATCGATGCAACATCTCTCCAATCTTCATCAGTTCTTTCTCTTCTTACCGCCCTTCTTCTTCAAAGCATTCTCTGCACTTTGCCCAGATGCTGTACCAGTGGCGGTGGTTGCAGCTTTCTTCTTTGCCTCACCAGTGAGTTTCTGGAGCTTGTCAGCAGCGGAACCGGCACCATCAGTCTTTAGTCTCTTCTCGTTACGAGCATTGTCTCTTACACCCTGTGCAGCTTTCGGGTCAATGAACTCCACGATCTTTGGTGCCAGGGCCAGACCAACCAGGAATAGCGCACCACCGAGGTAGAGTGGGTTGTTGACGATGGTGGCGATTGGGCCGTATTCGAGAATTCCCGGTGAGCGCTGCTTGATGTATTGGCGAGATGGTTGATTCCCACTGAGACCAACGGTGAGTGGGAGTGACATTGGGAGCTTCTGGCTGTCGCTCCATGACTGGCCTGGCATGAGTGAGTATGCGGCAACTTCATCGTTCTTCGACACGTCCACCCTCACTTTGTACGGAACCAAGTTGTAGTCGATGGACTTGAGTGAGATGATGTATGTGCCCTGGTCCAGATTCTTGATCTCGAACTTGCCGTCTTGCTGGAGATACACGAACTTTCTCAGCGTCTGGCTCGCGGTGTCTTGCGGCAGGGTGAGGACATCGATGTATGTGTTCTGGACGTCTGTGGAGGTGAGGTTGGGCTGCACGTTGAACTGGCCCGTGACGGAGGCTCCCAAGACGCTTGTCAGGAGCAGCGATGTCTGCAGCAGCTGTGATAGTCCCCACATTTTTGTCTGTGTGTGTGTGTGTGTTTGTGTGTTGTTGTGGAGTTTCCCAGGCACCCAAAACGTAGACTACTACCACTGCCCTCGATCTCTTGGTGATCATCTTTGCCCGCCACTTTGAGGTATGGCTGTGTGCCGCGTACCGTTTTTCGGCCGCGACCGCGACTGCCGACAGCTCCGTCATCCGAATTACACTGCCCCTCCTACTAAAACACTGCGCACAACACCATCACTGCAACGTCTCCAGAGCCCTTCAAAGACCATTGGAAAGCGGCAAAAAGCACACAACATGAACATCTTCAAGTTGCAGGTACGCAAATATCCATTACCCCCGCAAACAGGGACTTTGTGGGGCCATTGACGGCCGAGTTTGCTCTCCAAGGGGGGGGCTTGGTCCCCTTTTCGAACCAACATCCACTCAGTCGCCACCAACAACACCCACACCAGAACACTCTTACTAACACCCACTGCCATAGAAAAAGTTCCCTGTCCTCAACCAGGAGGAGCTCTTCGGAGTCATCGAACAGTTCCGTAACATTGACATCGACGACAAGGGATACGCCGAGAAGCAGAACGTTATTGAGCAGCTCTCCTCTTCCGGAGAGGGATCCTACGATGAAGTCCGTGAGACATTGAAAGCTGTTTCTGTGGACTCTTCAGGGCGTGTTGAGATTGACGACTATGTCGAACTTGTGGCCAAGCTCAGAGAGACCAAGGCTGCCCCACCTTCTGCCCACACTCCACAGAAGATTCAACACAAGGGTACTGGTGCCAAGGCCTCCATCATCGTTGGTGGTTCACAGACCGGAACAACACACACGATCAACGAGGAAGAGAAGACAGAGTTCACAAAGCACATCAATTCCGTGCTTGCTGGTGACCCAGACGTTGGTGACCGTTTCCCTATCCCAACAGACACCTTCCAAATCTTTGACGAGTGTAAGGATGGTTTGATCTTGTCTAAGCTCATCAACGACTCCGTTCCAGACACCATTGACACCCGTGTTCTCAATTTGCCAAAGAAGGGAAAGGCCTTGAACAACTTCACCATGTCTGAGAATGCCAACATCGTCATCAACTCCGCCAAGGCCATTGGTTGTGTCGTTGTTAACGTTCACTCTGAGGACTTCATCGAGGGTAAAGAGCACTTGATTCTTGGCCTCATCTGGCAGATCATCCGTAAGGGTTTGCTTAACAAGATTGACATCAAACTTCACCCAGAATTGTACAGACTCTTGGAAGATGATGAGACATTGGAGCAGTTCCTCAGATTGCCACCAGAGCAGATCTTGCTCCGTTGGTTCAACTACCACTTGAAGGCTGCTGGCTGGAATAGAAGAGTCACAAACTTCTCCAAGGATGTCCAGGATGGTGAGAACTACACCGTTCTTCTGCACCAATTGGACTCACAGCTCTGTTCTTTGGCACCATTGAAGACCACTGACCTGATGGAGAGAGCTGAACAGGTTCTTCAAAACGCTGACAAGCTCGAGGCTAGAAAGTATTTGACTGCATCTGCCCTTGTCAAGGGTAATCCAAAGTTGAACTTGGCCTTCGTTGCTCACTTGTTCAACACACACCCAGGTCTTGACCCAATTGAGGAGTCTGAGGCACCAGAGATTGAAGAATTTGATGCTGAGGGAGAAAGAGAGGCTCGTGTCTTCACATTGTGGCTTAACTCCTTGGAGGTTGATCCACCAGTTGTCTCCTTGTTTGAGGACTTGAAGGATGGTACTATTCTCCTGCAGGCTTTCGAAAAAGTGCTTCCTGGATCAATCAATCCAAAGCAGATCAACAAGAGACCAGCCTCAGGTGCTGAGATGTCCAGATTCAAGGCACTCGAGAACACAAACTATGCCGTCGAGACAGGTAAGGCCAACCACTTCTCACTTGTCGGTATCGAAGGTTCTGATATCTTGGATGGTAACAAGCTCTTGACACTCGGTCTTGTGTGGCAGATCATGCGTCGTAACATTGTGCTGACGCTCAAATCTCTATCAAAGGGCAAAGACCTCACAGACTCTGATATTCTCAAATGGGCCAAGGAGAAAGTTGCGAAAGGAGGCAAATCTTCCACCGTCCGTTCCTTCTCTGACTCATCCCTTGCCAATGCCCACTTCCTCCTCGACGTGCTCAATGGGCTCAAGCCAGGATACGTTGACTACTCCCTCGTGCACCCAGGACACACCGATGAGGAAAAGTACGCCAATGCCAGATTGGCCATCTCTATTGCGAGAAAGCTTGGTGCTCTTATCTGGCTCGTTCCAGAAGATATCAACGAGGTGCGCTCGAGACTTATTTACACTTTCGTTGGTTCTCTCATGGCTATCGACAACTGAGCTTGTGTTTTGGATGGTGTATTTGAAGATCGTCGTATCTTTTGTACTATAATTGCTTTCAACGTTTGATTTATAAAAAATGGACTAAAATTCAAGATCCTGTTTGTAGTATGGTCAGATCAACATCTGATATCGCTACGTGGTGACACAATAAAACGTAACGTATATCAAGTACAATTCTTTTTTAAAGCAGCATATCGAACACCTCAGCGATCATTCAGTCTCTCTTATAAATCCCCTTCCCTTCCAGTATAGTACAGTCCAAAAAACACACCCCGTCAATCATCAATTCAAGAAAGACCACTGTAACTTCCCGTGACAAATGTCTTGAACGTTGGAACTGGAGCCCATTCAGGTTGTGCAAATGGATCATCCTCATTGAACTCCTGTGCAACCAACTTCAAAGGAGTGGCAACAGAAGAGGCACCAGTATCGTTGTTCACAGTGAACTTCACAAGAACACCATTGTCAGGTTCTTGGGCAACATCATCAGTCATGAATCTAGCAATGAGCTTCTCATCAGAATTAGCACTGAGCTTAACTGGCTCTTTGAATCTCCATGTGATTCTAGACTTCTCCTTACTGAAGGTACCCTGTGGCTTGGACAGGGCAGATTTGGATGCACCCTTAATGGAGACAGCAACGATCAAATCATCCAACACGATGGACTCACCAGGGGCAAGAGTATCAACAACGTGTTGTGCAAGCTTCAAAGTCAACATCACAGAAGCCTGATGTGGTTCAAATCTCCAAGCTGGCAAGATCACAATTGGTGCAATGACGTCCTTGATGGAGTACTTCAGACCACCAAGTGTACGACCAAGGATGAACGATGGAGTCACTTCAAATCCAGTGGTGTCAATCTGTTTGAGGAACTGGTTGTTTGGAATGATCTTATCGAATTTTTCACCCCCTTCAATCTTCAAACTGGCATTAGTTGGCGTGCTCATGTCATCAGAGTGGTAGTTGAAGGCAATCTCACCAATGATCTGTGCCTGTGTCTGCTCACCATCTTTGAATTTGGCATTGATGACTTCAGCAATAGAAGCGTTCAAACCTGGTTGTGTCATGTCTGGATGCTGGAAGAGACCTGAGGCACCAAGGGAGGAGCCGGTCATCTGTGGACGAAGCTGTGGAGCGACGCCGGCAAACGAGTTGAAGGATGAAATTCTCTTGTTCTGTGTGTCTGGATCACTGATGTTCAAGTTGGTGAAAAGACCACTTTGAATATCACGTCTTGAAGTTGGTGGTTGAGGAACCTGTCCGTGGGAAGCCTGATGAACTGGCTGTTCAAAGGAGTAGGCACCATCTTCACGGATGTTTCCAAGAGTACCAGCCTTTCTGGAAGGAGGAGGTGGGGGAGCACGCTGCTGCTGTTGCTGTGGTGCCAAAGTAGATGGATAGTCCTGTTGTGGTGGCTCCTGGAACACATTGCTTTGCTGAACAGGTGGCTGGGCAATTTGTGGCTGGAAGGTACTTTCAACTGGAGACTGGCCATTACTGTTGATGTGGGAGCTGGAATCAGAGAATGAGTTCAAACTTGGTTGTTCTTTAAGACCGCTGGTTGGCACAACATTCTGGGAAGTAGATGATCTCGAAACTGGCATCAATGGGGCCTGGTTCAATGACATTGGAGCTCCAGAAGGACTAGACTTTGCTGGAACCGCAGGAGGAACAGATGTATCAGTTGGTGCAGCCAATGGCGATGGGTCCTTAGCCGGTGGTGGGGCAACGCCGTTAGCCAAGTTGGATGTGGAGTTGTTGCTTCTGAATCCGCCAGCGGACATAAACGAGGAGGCACGAGATGCTCTGTGTGCTGGTGGAGCTCTGACGCTGTCGTTTAAGGAGGAAGACTCGGACTCTGGCAAAGTTTCGATGGCCTTGCCCTTGTCCTTCTTATCCTTCTTGACAAACACAGATCCGAACCTACTTCTCAATTTGTTTCTCTTCTTCTCCTTCTTGCCACCAATAACTGTAGTAGCAGAAGATGCAGCAGTAGCCATAGATGCAGCAGTAGCAGTGGTGGCAACTGATGAGATACGGTAGTTCTTGCTTGGAGTTCCCTGTGGATGCGGATTGAAGGCAGCTGGCTGCTTATTAGCAACTGGAGACTCAGCAGCTATTCTGGCTTCTTTTGGAATGAAGGTGGTCTCGCTAGACACCTTGGCAAATCTTTCAATCTCAGTCTCCGGGTTGAAATCGAGAATAGCTTGCAATGTCTTCTCATTTGAAGATGAGATCTTGTTGATAGAATCGGTGTAAGCAGTGATGAATCTCAAGAGACTATCTCTGAGGAAGTTCAATCTCTCGAAGTCAGTGTGTTCAAACACTTCAAAGACATAAGGTGCTTCAGAGTCCCAAGACGCGTTAGCTGTCTCCAACTGTGTCTGGTATTTTTCAACTTTGTCATGGTGTCTTGAGGAGTCACCGTACTTCTCGAGCTTATCTTGTGAGATCTCGATACCCTTGGCCACCTCATTGAGTTTGGAGTGAAGCTTTCTCATCTCGTTCCAACCTCTATTTGTACCAGTGTAGTGGGTCAATGGCTTGATGACATCGGCTTCAACAGAGTTCTTGAGGACGTTGTTGGCGGAGATCTCGTCTTTGATCTCCGTTATCACCTTGTTCCAGACCCCGGACAGGTGCCCGATGGCGTCCAAGTTATAATGCTTGAGCTCCTCCGAAGAAAGAACGTTGTTGGCGACGATGCTCTGCTCGATGTTCTTGTTGAGGTCCTGGGAGCTCTGGACAAGGTGGTGAAGCTGCTGGAGGTACTGAGCCTTGATATCGTAGTATCTCTTGAAGAAGGTGGAGAACTCGTCGTTGAGCAGCTTGGCCTGGGACAAGCGGACACGCACAATTTCTGTGGCGTCGATGGGCTTGTGGGAGACGAGGATGGAGGACGCGTACTGCGTTCTCTCTGGATGCTCGGCCATGATCTCGATACTTGTGCTTATGCTTGTGCTTGTGCTCGTGCTTGTGGTGGTGGGAACGGATAGCCGGATACGCGTCGCAGGAGCTTCCAGAAACGGCGGGGGCGAAGCAGGGGAAAGCGGGAGACAATCGAGAAGAGTTCCTGAGGAAGAACTTGGCAGATTGTCCGTTGATTGACCTGTGACAAGGACTGACTGTGGGGCAGTTGGACCGTCTCGAGTGGGTGCTGGTTCTCCCAAGGCTGGGCGATTTCGGGGGGTACGCTCGCGGAGAATGTTGCCACTACCACCGCTTAGTCATCAATCTTCTCTAGCCTGCACATGTGCAGTGTTCTCTACTCTTCAAAAGAGTTTGACGAAAACCCATTCATTGCTCAACATATATTTCCAATTGATGAGGATCATAAGGTGATGGTCTTTGGCTCTAGCTCCGGTATGTAACGGGGATTGTACAATGACCTGCCCGTGTCAGTTCAGGATCGAGCAGAGTGGGGGTACTTCCCCATGTACAGCAAACATTGGCAACACAGCACCACATCACACATCAATTAGCTTGGCCCATGAAAAGGACAAGCTCTCAAGATCAAACTCGGTGTAATGACCTTTGAAGAAAGACTCACCAAGAACAGTTGTGCGCCCTGGTGCTATGGCCCCCATGAGGAGAGAGCATGTTGAGCCACCGTTATCACCGGTGCTTTGTGTCATGAAGTCAACAAGTGGAACATCTGCTGTATTTCCATCACCGAGAATAAAACTGACATACTTACCACTTATCTGACTGAGAGAGTAGTTTTGTATTTCATAAAGCTGCGTGGTTGAATTGAGAGCAGCATCGATGGATTGTGCAATTCCTGCAATAACGGGATCGGGAAGTCGACTGACACTAGCGCCTGGCCTTAGCATTGCTGGTACCCCAACAGGGTAAGTTGTCCCTTCAAATGCAACTGAATCCA
This sequence comes from Petasospora maesae, assembly GCA_030563305.1. Classification (NCBI taxonomy): domain Eukaryota; kingdom Fungi; phylum Ascomycota; class Saccharomycetes; order Phaffomycetales; family Wickerhamomycetaceae; genus Petasospora; species Petasospora maesae. The sequence continues at coordinate 45,382 of JAKUBT010000060.1, forward strand.
TTCCAACGTTAAAAGCATGAATGTTTCCTTGACCATCGGGATTGATGAATGGGGTTGTGGAGAGACTGCCTCCAGCGTATCTCGAAGTCTCAGACCCACCAAATAGGATGGTACCATTCTCTGGGCCCTCACCCTGCTCTCTATAGAGAGAAAACATTGCATTTGAGATGAACCCTTCATCTTTCAACAAATATGGTAGTGATGTGTATGAAGTGGTGTCCAAAAGTCTTTGATGCTCAATACCAACAGCAAGATTTTGAGTAGTACTATTCGTCAAGTTTGCCACAAACAACGAGTAGTCATTAAGTGTGATACCAGACAAGGTCAAAGAAGAGGAGCCCCACTCTCCTCTATAGAAGACATTCCGACTCTCAGGTCCTTCAATGTAGAATCCTGGAACGTGATCATTGATAAAGCCGTCTCTGTCAAACAGTCCATTCTTCATAAAGGCAGGGACAGTAGTGACTTGTGATCTCTCACTTCCACATGTGATGCTCTCACCGGTGAAATCAATCTTAGCGGCATAACAAAACCTTGCATCTGATGCGACAAGAATTGTGTATGGACTATCAAAAGCCAATTGAAGGGTTATGAGAGATTCCCCCACTTGTATTGGGGTGTTGTAGCTCTCATCTTCCACGGTGAAGGGGAGGGAGACTGTGGTGCCATCGCGCTTCCAGTCTGGTGACAAGCCCAATGAAGCACACGAATAAAGCAGACATGACAGAATGAAGCAGAAATTATAGCCAATCATGGTACCTTGTGAGGCGTGCTATATCAAGTGAGTGAATAGACGTAGCTTGGGCTCTAGCTGGGGTATCGGAGGGACCGTGCCTTTGTACTTTGTCGGGTGGATCCCATGGCTATTAAAGGTGGGAATATTGCAAGATAGCAACTGAAACAGACCACTAGGCTGAACGTTGAAGAGCATTCAACTGAAACCAGAGCAAAGCTTGGACTCTAAGAGAGAGAGAGAGGGTCGGTGATCATCGGTGATCTAGCAAGCGTTGCAACTTGCGAGTCTTGCGGAGAAGAAACGCGCTCGTGATTGTAATCGTTATACCTTTGCATCGACGTGTCCTTAGTCAATTGCCGAGTGTAAAGTGTCCACTGAGGTCTTGGGTCCTTTGCAAACTCCACAGACTTGTGGCTTGTATTGTTGGCCAGTTGTAGAAGCGTAGAGAAGACCCTGCTATCGACGTATCGGCATGGGCCCTATCCGTAACCGTGACAACGCTTGATGCTAAAACGCGTGTGGCACCAAAACAAAAACAACGCGCGAGCCATCACTCACCGCTTTCAACTTTAACCGCCAGAGACCTTGCAACTGCCAATCCCGCAAGCCGTGGCAGCAAAGATGTCGTCCAAGATGTTCACCGACTGGAGCCCGGAGGAGAAGCGCCAGCCAAAGGTCCTGAGCAAGAAGAAAGTCCCCTTCAAGGCGCCGTCGCCGTTGTTGAAGCGCAACGACCAGAAGCCGCTAAGTTTCTTCCAGAAGAGAAGCTCCAGCTCCCTCTCCAGCTCCAGCGAGAAGAAGAAGCCTCTCCAGTTCACAGCGGAGTCCAAGCTGAACAGATCGCAGTCACTCCCAGGGAAGCCGCCTGTCCTGATTGGCACCAAGAGCTCGCTATCAAGCATGACGAACACCACGTCCTTTGGCGAGATTGAGGAGATCGACTTGACCAACGACGACCCGGTGATTAAAAACTTCAAGCAGTCTAAGCCACCAGGAGCCCTCATCAGAGAAACCACAAATACCACCACATATTCCACTCTGTACACTCAAAGGTCCTCCGTGCCACTTGTCAAATTGAACTCGCTTGAAGGAAGCGCTGGTCAGCAGAAGCTCAACTTTGGCAGCAAGGACCCCCTTCCGAAGAAGAGACAAAACCCATGGGTCAATCAACAACCACTGACCAAGAAGAACCCGAGAATCAAAGATGTGAAGAAGACTCCGTCTTACAGCAACCAGAATCTCGCTTCTATCTCCCTCAGTGATGAACAGAAGCACGTTTTGGAGATTGTGAAGTCAGGAAAGAATGTCTTTTACACAGGTTCTGCCGGTACTGGTAAATCCATTCTTCTTAGAGAGATTGTGAAAACATTGAAGGGTATCCATGGTTCAGGCGGAGTTGCCATCACAGCATCTACGGGTCTTGCAGCCGTTAACGTTGGTGGTCAAACCATCAACAGATTTGCATACATGGGTATCGGTGATAAACATCCCTCCGCATACATCAACATGATCAAGAGAAATGAGAAAGCCAAAAGTGCATGGAGAGTCACAAAGGTGTTGATTATTGATGAGATCTCTATGTTGGATGGTACCTTCTTGGACAAGTTGAACGCCGTGGCAAGAGGTGTTCGTCCATCAACTTCACATTTACCATTTGGAGGAATTCAGGTTGTCCTCACTGGTGATTTCTTCCAATTGCCACCAGTTCCAGATAGAAACACTGGTAGAATGCAATTCTGTTTTCAAAGTCAAGCATGGCAATACATTCATCACACTATCTTGCTCCACAAGGTTTTCAGACAGGCTGATTCTGAGTTTGTCGATATGCTCAATGCCATCAGAGTTGCAGAGATTACAGACGAGATCGCTGACAAGCTATCGGCGCTCGACAGAGCAGTTTCATATAATGACGATATTGAACCAACAGAGTTATACGCTACAAGAAACGAGGTTGATATGTCCAACAGAAGACGTCTTCTCCGGTTGCAAGGAAACGAGTACAACTACGAGGCAAATGATAGTGCTACGAATGAGCAAGATGCCAAGATGTTGGAAAACACAATGGCTGTGAAGAAACTCACTTTGAAGCATGACGCACAGGTTATGATGTTGAAGAATAAGGATGAGACACTTGTCAATGGTTCTGTGGGCAAAGTCATTGCATTCTTGACGCAAGGCTTATATTCGCAGCTCATGCACGTAATGGGTGGTACTGATACAAATGCTGATAAGTTCACCAAAGAGATGAGACTCATCTCGGAGTGTATTATGAAGACTGATGTTCCTCAATCAGTCTTGTCAGAGATCAACAGGATGGATCCGAAGAAGCAGGAATCGATGATGAAAGTGGCAACTGACGCCCTCAGGGATGGATCAGAGGTTGTCCCAATCGTCAAGTTCAGCATGAGTGGCGCTACAAATGGTGGCGGTGCCCAGTCCAGAGTCGTGGTTGTTGACCGTGAGGAGTTCAAGGTTGACAAACGAGATGAGACCCAGCTCATCAGATACCAGATCCCACTCTTGTTGTCCTGGGCACTCTCCATCCACAAGTCGCAGGGTCAGACGTTACCTCGTGTCAAGGTTGATCTTTCCAAGGTGTTTGAGGCCGGACAGGTTTATGTTTCGCTATCGAGAGCCGTGACCAAGGACGCGCTCCAGATTGTGAACTTCCAGAGGTCCAAGATCCGCTGCAACAAGGACGTGAAGGAGTTCTATGAGAGGCTCGAGAAGTACTGAAGTTAGGACACCGCATCTTATAGAATAGCATTGTATTTAGGCCTTTGTGCGTGATCTGTAGGACCGTATCTATAGTTAGAACTCGGGCCTTGTCGCGAGCACTCGACCGCGAACACACACCGCCACGGTGCGACGGAAGCTGACGAACAACGACCAACGGGCGAAGAAAGCCTCTTCAACACCAACACCAACAGCAACACCACCGAGCTCACCAGCACCTGCGTTAGCCCCAACACCAGCAACAATGGCCGAGCCCGAGCGCCACACGTTCAACGTCTTCCACCAGGACTTCACCATCGACAAGAACTTCGAGCTGGTCAAGGAGCTGGGCCATGGCGCTTACGGCATCGTGTGCTCTGCGCGTTACCCAGAGACCCCGGACGTGAACGTGGCCATCAAGAAGATCACCAACATCTTCAGCAAGAAGATCCTGTGCAAGCGTGCCCTGAGAGAGATCAAGCTGCTCAGGCACTTCCGTGGCCACAAGAATATCACGTGCCTGCACGACCTGGACATCGTGGACAAACAGAAGTTCAACGAGGTGTACCTGTACGAGGAGCTCATGGAGTGTGACATGCACCAGATTATCCGCTCAGGACAGCCGTTGACAGATGCACACTACCAGAGTTTCATCTACCAGATCCTGTGCGGGCTGAAGTACATCCACAGCGCGGACGTTCTCCACAGAGACCTGAAACCGGGCAACCTGCTCGTCAATGCTGACTGTGAGTTGAAAATTGCAGATTTCGGATTGGCAAGAGGATACTCGTCGATCCCAGAGAAGAATGCCGGGTTCCTCACAGAGTACGTTGCCACTAGATGGTACAGAGCCCCGGAGATCATGCTGAGTTTCCAAGCATACACAAAGGCAATCGATATCTGGTCCGTTGGATGTATCTTGGCGGAGTTGCTCGGAAATAAACCAATATTCAAGGGGAAGGATTACGTTGATCAGTTGAACCAGATCTTGTACATTGTGGGAACACCGCCTGAGGAAACACTGACCCGAATCGGATCACAGAGAGCTCAGGATTATGTTAGATCTCTCCCATTTATGCCAAAAGTTCCATTTAGCAAGTTATATCCAGATGCCAACCCAGATGCAATCGATTTGCTCGATCGTATGCTCTGCTTAGATCCAGCAAAGAGAATCACCGTCGAGGAGGCGTTGACACATCCATACCTGAAAGTATGGCATGATCCAGGTGATGAACCAATCTGCCAGACGAAGTTTGACTTTGGATTTGAAGAAGCTGATGACTTGGATACGATGAGACAACTGATCTTGGACGAGGTTGCAAGCTTTAGAGAGCATGTGAGAAAGCCAATTGAAGAGCAAAATTTGGAGCTGACCAATCCAGAAGCTGATAGACAAGCACAGGAGGAGGCTGAACGTCAAAGACATGAGGAGTACATGTTCCAACAACAACAACTTGCAGAACAGCAACAAGCACAAGCACAGGCCCAAGCACAAGCGCAAGCTCAAGAACAGCAGTACCAACAACATATGGCACAACAGGCATATATGCAAAATTCATTCCAGTTTGAACAGCAGATGCAGTACCAACATCCTCAACAACAGTACTTTGATGCACAACAGCAACAACAACCTCAGCTTGAGAGTCCACAGCTAGGAATTCCAAGTGGACAGTTCAAGCATGACTTGCCACCAAGACCACAGGAGAACATCTACAGTCAAGAGTTTGCCGGATTGGAGCAGGAGTTGGAGTATGGATTAGATGGACTCCGTAGATGATGTGATAGAGATGATGAATGTCGAGATTTGTACACTTTTTTGATGTTTGTTAAAGCTTGCTTTCTGATGCTTTGAATGTTTTACCTCCCCCCTTTGCAACTAATTATAGTACACACAGTTGTTATTAATGTCATGATTTACTTTGGTTTAATACTTTGAAGGACCGTGAAAACGGGTGTTTGAGGTCTGTTGAGATAGGAGGAAGACGGGCACCAGAACTCTAGAACTATAGACCTCGTTGAACGATAAAAGTAGCATAATATTCAAGTAGTAATAGTAACACAATTTTGGGTTTCTTTGAAGTATATAGACTCGGACAGTTCAATACTTTGGTACATAGTTGTGGGCACCTTGGTATACTATACGAGTGTGCGTATGTGTACGAGACAACGACTCATGGGGATCCTTCAACAGTTTTCCCCGGCACAACCACCACCATTCAACGTAGAAATCACCAATAAGAGAAAGCAAGAGTAAGCCGATACCACCAGCAAAAACAATACCGTAACCGTAAAAGACAAGACAAGACAAGACAGTGAAAAAAAAAGTTGAAGCCAAAAGAAGAAAGAGCATGTTGTTGGTCATAGAATCTCATCTGGAAGAGCCAAGCTTACAAATGTGCAATTATATACCCTGCTGTTTGACAAGAGAGATATCAATGTTGCTGATTGAGTCATCCTTTGGTGGATTCTGTTGAGCATTAGCAATTGCCTGGTTGACAACGTTGTTACCCATCTGATACAACGTCTGCTGTTGGAACTGTTGCTGGCCTTGCTGTGGAATAGCCTGGTAGTGAGAGTTGATTCCCAATGGCATGGATTGCTGGAGCAAGGATGGGATGTTCTGATCAAATGCATCCTCTGTAGCCTTCAACTGCTCAGCAGCCTGGACCTCTTCTTGTTCCTCCTCGGTTGGAGACAGCGCTGATTTGCCCTTCTCCTCTCTCTTCATCTTTCTGGTCTCGTTGTAGATGTCCTCCCTGTTGATGCGGATGTCCTTGAACATATCCTTCAGCATCTTCTCAATGACAAGTGGCTTGTTTCCCTTGTGGTACAATTCACGGATGTGACGGTTAATCTCTGGAGTTCTTCTTCTGAGCATTGGGAAACTTTCGTTGAGGTTCAGTTTGTCGTGGTTGTGGTCTGGGGTTGTGATTCTGAGGACCCACTTGACAACCTCCTCGTGGTCGTTCTTCTTGCAGTTGGCCACCATAGAGAAGGGGCAGTTGATCTTTCTGGTGGTGAGCTTTCTCTTTCTCTCCTTCTCGTTGATGTTTCTCTTATTTCTGTAGGTTCCTCCCAGCTCGCAGGTGAAGTAGATGGCCTTCTCATTGGAATGGGAGATGACGATACCGAAGCCGTTCTCCTTGGCGTACTGGTGAATGTACTTGACAAGCCCCTCCCTGGTCTCAAACTCTGTGCGAGGAAGTGGGAGCTGCTGAAGAGACTGTGGGGCGCCTGGAGGAGCGAGATGGGATGGCTGCTGCTGTTGCTGTTGTTGCTGCTGCTGTTGTTGTTGGTGTTGCTGGAGGTGCTGGGTCAGCTGTTGTGCCGTCTGCGCGTACGAGCCCTGGAAGGCGTTGTTGATCTGTTGCTGCTGCTGCTGGAAGTCCTGGGCAAACTGTGGGTTCTGTGCCAGGTGTGCACGTACTTGCTCGTTAAGACGCTGTTGCTGGACAGCCTGCTGGGCCGCCTGGGCCTGCTGAGCCTGCTGGAAGAACTGGTTGTGAGCGAGCTGCTGCTGCTGGGCGTACACCTGCTGCTGGGAGGTCTGCGGGAGACCCACGCTCTGGAGGGCCTGTGCTGCGGAGTTGACTGTGTTGGCAGCTGCGTTGGGATCCAGACTCATTGTGGAGAGGGTCCGGGTGGTGGCTGGGGAGCTGTGAGTTGTGGGCTAAGATGCCGTGATGCTGTGTAGCGTTGCGCGGGGCTTCTGGGAGAGCAGGAAGCGGGCTGGGTGACAGGGGTCGAGCGAGGGCCTGGGGGAAAGTTGATTGAGTAGTGGAGGGCTCTGTGTGTGCAGTTGAGGGCCTTGCTGGTGTGTTGCAGTGTGGAGGGCTCTCGAGCTGACGGTTGTGTCAAGTGTGTGTCCCGGTAGCACTCTGCTCAATAAATCCAACTGGATCGGGTGGCGCACACTATTTAAAGCTGCGAAAATTTTTGCAGCGGGCAACATTTGCGAGCTATGGCCGTCGTCGCAGCAACGGTGTCTCAGGTGACGGGTAACCGTCTTCAGGCGCGGCAATCATCAAATGCGGGAGCTTCCGGAATGGGGTGTTTTGGCATGATTGTGTCACTGTCACGTGACCTGTATCTCTAGCGCGCTACGATCCACGATAGCGGGTTGGTGAAGTCTCCACACAAAGAAGCGGCACCAAAGTTCAGGATCCCAGATTTCAGCTTAGCCGCCGACACCACCGCCACTGCTACTACTACTACTACTAGTACTACTACTACATAACTTCGCCACTGAGATCCACACAGAGAAGCCTCCACAGTCACTGAACTCTACGGCTCCAGCTACTCCTCACACTCGCTACACACAGCGGCTCCAACACCTGACTAGCCGCCCGCTCTTGCCAATTCCAAAGCCTGACACAGACATTCTTGCTAAATCCGCCCAATCCCAGACCCTCCATCATGGCTCGCAATGAGAAGGAAGTCGAGCTGTTGACTCAAAGACCCCTTCTGAGGCACCGCTATTGGGTCGTGTTCGCCCTGCTCATCTCTTCTCTTATCTGGGGTTCGGGCTTCTTAGTCCAGTCAGTCGCCCATTTGGTGGACACCACCAAGCAACTGAAAGGACTGGAGATTCTGGATCCACTCTCTCGCAAGGATTTGTCTTTGAATGACCAAGAACCGCTCTTTTTCTCTAAGAAGATCATTGGCTTTGAAGAAACCAGAAACTCTTCTTTCACACCAAAGTCCAAGTCAATCCAATGGATCTCCGAACTGGACTCGCTCACCAATGACAAGGGCACTTATGTGACTGAGGATGACAGTGCCTACATTATTAAGTCAATTGAGGATGATTCTTACAACAAGACCTTATACAGCGGTGCGAATATCACATTCGAAGGACAAGATTACAAGATTGATAATCTTGTTGCCAGTCCAAACCTTGAATTCGCATTGATTCAAACCAACTGGACGCAGCATTTCAGACACTCTTCATTTGGTCTTTACTGGATCTTGGAGGTTGACACACAGACAATAACCCCTCTCAGTGAGCACAAACTTTCAATTGCCGAATGGTCCCCAACTTCTGATAACATTGCATATGTCTTGAACAATAACGTTTTTGTTTACGACCTTGAGAGTGGCAAATCAACTCAGGCCTCATTTGATGGAAGTGACAGCATTTTCAACGGAATTCCAGATTGGGTTTATGAAGAAGAAGTGTTTGAAGGAGACTCAGCACTTTGGTGGTCTCCAAAGGGTGAATTTGTTGCATTTTTGAGAACCAATGACTCACTTGTCCCAGAGTTCCCAATCACATACTGGGCACAAGATGATTCTTCCTATCCTGAGTTGAGAAACATCAAGTACCCAAAGCCGGGTTATGAGAACCCAAATGTCCAATTGGCTCTCTATGACTTGTCTGCAAAGGAGACACAGTTTGTTCAGTACACATATGACATCTTCACCGAGGTTATGTGGGTTGGTGACTCTCAACTCTTGCTGAAGTCTATCAACAGAGAGTCTGACTTCCTCAAGGTCGTTTTGATCAACGCTAAAGATCTTTTGTTCAACATCACTAGAGATGAAGTCACTGATAGCTGGTTCGAAATTACACATGACACAATGTTCATTCCAAAATCAGAGACTCGTGAGTTTGATGGATACATTGATACCATTTCTGTTGATGGATTTAACCATTTGGCATACTTCTCTCCACCGGAAAATCCCAAACCAAAGATTTTGACAGAAGGTGAATGGGAAGTTGTGTCGGCACCAAGTGCATTTGATCACTCCAAGGATTTGGTGTACTTCCTCTCCACTGAAGTTTCATCAATTGAAAGACATTTGTACTCCATCAACTTACTCACTGGAGAGAAGACAAAGTACACGGATGATGAAGGTTGGTTCTCTGCGTCTTTCTCCACGGGATCAAGATTTGTCTCATTGAGCTATAGAGGTCCTGGAATCCCTCACCAAAAGATGGTTGATCTCTACACAGGTGAGGCAAAGATCTTGGAGACCAACACCAACTTACATGAGTTATTGGCAGATTACGATTTGCCAACTCTGCAGTATGGCGAAGCTGATATTGGATCTGCCACGGTGAACTTTGTCGAAAGACTTCCTCCAAACTTTGATGAATCCAAAGAGTACCCTGTTTTGTTCTTCGTTTACGGTGGACCTGGAAGCCAACTGGTTACAAAGGCCTACGAGTTTTCCTTCCCAGAAGTTGTTTCCTCACAGTTGGATGCCATTGTTGTCACCGTGGACGGACGTGGTACAGGATTCAAGGGTCGTCAATTCAGATCTGTTGTTAGAGACAACTTGGGATACTATGAAGTTATTGACCAGATCGCTGCTGCCAAACATTGGGGATCCAAGCCTTATGTTGATGCCGACAGAATTGCCATCTTTGGATGGAGTTACGGTGGATACATGACTTTGAAAACTCTTGAGGCTGATGCTGGTGAAACCTTCAGCTACGGAATGTCAGTGGCCCCAGTTACTGATTGGAGACTCTATGACTCTGTTTACACGGAGAGATACATGCATACACCACAGAACAACCCGGATGGATACGCACAGGGAATGGTGCACAACGTGACCCAGATCGGACAGTGTAAGAGATTTCTTCTTTGTCATGGAAGTGGTGACGACAATGTGCACTTCCAAAACTCTGCTAAACTCTTGGATAAGTTCAACTTGGAGATGGTGGAGAACTACGATTTGCACGTCTTCCCAGACAGTGACCATGCGATCCGCTACCACAACGCCAACGTGATCATCTACAACAAGCTTCTTCGCTGGTTGAAAGGAGCATTTGAGGGAAAATACCTTTAGACGTTAAGTTATACCAAATTAATTACACTGCATGATGAAATCCGGAGTTTGTAGATTAGAGCAGGTGTGGCGAACTCGCCCGAAACAACCGTTCGCGCTTCCGGGTTAACTCCGGGTACTGTTGTTACGTGTCAAGTTGCAAACAAAACTGACACATTTCAACTTCTACCACATCACCTACAACAACTGCACCAACTGCACAACCAGCGAGATGATCAAGACATCAGCTGACCAGCGACCACACTGGGCCATCACGGCAGTGATTAGTCTTATCTGTCTGCGCATTGCGCTCTTCTACTTCAAGCCAGAGGAGCTTACACGGCAACAGCCCACAACACACACACATACCGCACGTCGTACCGTACTCAGGGACGATGAACAGGCTTACAAGATGGACAAGAGAATCGATCAGATGGAGAACACACATGATGCGTATGAGTGGTCCGAAGAGGAGATGTTCATACGCTTTGAAAGCGGTGGTGATGACCGTGTTGGATACTATGCCATGAAACACGGGGTCCAATACGTGAGACGATACACTGAGGACGCGTCTTTCAACGAAGTTATGTTTGAAGGTGAGACGTTGCATGTGGATGGTAATGAGTTTGAAATTAATGATGTGATTGTGAGTCCTGACCTCAAGTACCTCTTGATCTTGACTCATGAAGGAGATTCGTCGTGTGGGTTCTACTGGCTTTGGGATACACAGACTATGAGTGCCACGTTGCTGAGTAATGAGAGACTATGCAAACCAATCTGGGCAGACCACTCTGGATCCATCATGTTCTCAAGGGCAGAGATCAGCCGGAACGAAATCTACTTCTACTACACGGAACGTGGGCAGATCGTTCATCACCACAAATGATTTATCTCACTCTTCTCCTTGGTGGGAATTTTATGAAATACGTACTGCTGTTTTTATTCTTTAACGACCAATGTTTATTTATTCACCATTTGATAATAAAAAATAACTATATCCATGAGCTCACATAAGTTCCAGCTTTGTGAAATCAGTACGACCTGTATGTGGAACCTGCAGCCAGTTCTTGCCATCGTAGTCCGCTGTTCCTTCAATGACATGGAAGGCATAGGCGTATCTCGAGTTGCCACTCAAGTTCAGGTTAGATCTGTGAAGCACAGAGTTATGAATCAAGATCAAAGAACCAGCCTTACACTCCAATGTTTTGTACTCGTCCTCGGTGTTGGTGTAAGGGTCCTCAGTGGCACCTTCGAGCCACTCGAAGCCAGTGCCTCCACCTTCCTTACGCACAAATCTCTTCAAGATAGGTGTGGTCTTGTGAGAGCCTGGCAAGTAACTCAAACATCCATTTGTGACAGTGCAATCCTCCAAGGCGAACCAGAACCCAACAGCGGATTGAGGTGTGGTGAAGAGGAAGGTACCGTCCTGGTGGGATGGAACTTCTCCTCCAATTTCCGGCTGCTTGCAAATGACCATACTCTGCAAAACACGAGGATCCTCAAAGCCCAGCTTTGTCACAATCTCCTTGGTCTTCTCGTTGATGGTGTGTGTCTTGAAAAGATCATCCTTCATGTGTAGCCCGTGGCCAAACTTGTTGATGCTCTTCTCCTTTGGCTTCGTGAGGTTGTTGTTCTCGTCAAAGGCGTTTGGCTCCAGGAAGAACGAGACCTTGTCGCTGGACTCGAGGAAGTAGGCGTCTCCAACGTGCTCCTCGCCCTTGGTTCCGGTGGTGAACTTGGTCATTGGGTGGGTGGAGATGTCGAACTCGCCGATGAGGGAGTTTGTACGCTCCAGAAGCTGCTTCACCTCAGCGGCGGAGAGGAAGCCATCCAGGCAGAGGCAGCCCTCGGTGTTGTACTTCTCAACCTGCTCTTCAGTTAATGAGAACGTCATTCTGTGTGGGATCGGTGCTGCTGGTGATCTGTTGCGGTGTCAATGGGCGAGTGAGGGGGGAATCGGTGCTCTTAATAATCTGTGCTCCTCTTATCTTTTGCGGGCTTGGATCGCGTGTTCGCCGACGGCGGTAAGATCAGTACGCAACCGTTGCTGGGGTTAGTCACTACTTACATACAAAACACGTTCGATTTCTCATAGCTGGACCATGCGCCAGTGTCAATTGATTCTCCATTGCATATTTATCTACCGATGATCACTGTCTCGAGTTGGTGATCTGGTTTTTCAACTTGTCGTCCCACTCAACCTTCAGCCCTTCGATGTACTTAAGCAAGTCTTCCGCTCCGGTCTTGTCCACGTCCTCCAGCTTGATGTACTCGCCTCCATCTCTGTAACACGCTGACCCGTATTTCACGTCCTGCTTCTCAAAGTGTGGGTTGGCCAACTTGGAAGCGTACACTGGGGCATTGGCCCCGCTGTAGCCTGAAATGGTCATCCATGGGACACCCATCAAACGGGTAAAATAGAACATCAAGAACATTCCGTAGTAAGTTAGGACATTGAGGAACTTGAAGTATGAGAAAGATGTGAAAATACCTGGCTGTACTAAGTACTGCGTCACTCCATTGTCTCGTAGCTTCTCATACGTTGCCAAATGAAGCAGGTCGATCTCACGTTTGGATCCTTCATATGTGCAATTGGACTTGAGCATTTGTAAATCATCAAACGACAGGTACTTTGGCTCTGACATGATACTTGACACCCAAACAATTCTTCCTTTCGCATTTTCCAGCAGTGGCATCAACTTTTGGATCAAATAGTATGGACCAAACACATTCGCCTGGAATACCATCCCCAGACCGTCACGTGACTTCACACCGACACGTTGGATCTTGTACTGTGGTGAAATGGTGGCCTGGATGGGATTCTTGCAGATGTCCTTGGCAGCTTGGATCCAGTCAATTCCATCGAAGACACCTTGTGCGGAGTTGGCGAAGAAGTAATCCAGTTTTTTGTACTTCTTTGTGAGTTCATAAGCAGCATTGAGCACGGAGATCATGTCGGTGAAGTCCACGAGCAAGTAATCGAAATCAACATCACCTTCACGGCCCAACTTGTCTGCATACTCCTTGATGGAGTTAACAACTTCACGGACACGAGGGAGCGTACGAGATGTGACAATGATCGTGAGACGAGTGTCGTCAAGTTCGGACTCGATCAAACGGTAGGCTATGTTCATCCCCAAATTGGAGTTTGTGCCCGTGATGAGCGCCACTTTCCTCTCAGGTGCCATTTCTCCGTGTTGTGCAGATAGATCGAGTGATGAATATGAGTCGTACTGACGCGGAACAGAGTTTCTGGCTCGGACGTGGGCTTTCTAGAGCTGTCCAATTATTGGGGGTGAAAGATTCATCATCGTTCCCCCGTCTCGTTTACGCGATAGCCTTGTCGCTGTCTAAAAAGAAACCCGTGAGGAATGGCAGCGGTAGGGGGCGCACAGTACGCACTACTAACACTAAGGCCTAGCTCTCTCTACAGAGTTTCATATATCATTTCGCATTAATTAGGACATCCATGTAGCTAGGAGTGATCCCAGTACACGGGAAATCTCATCTCCATACTGCAACTCTTCCGTTGACATCTCCAGCGACAACCTCAATCTTGCCGATCTTCAGATCCTCATTGTTCATGTGACTTTTCAAGTATCCTTCAACAATAGTAATTTCAGAACTCTCAAATTTGGAATCCTTCGCAGTACCAACAAATTTCAACATTTTCATCTCCACCATGGTCCATTTACCAGTGGTTATGACCAATTCATCCAACAAAATATCACCAGATGACCATCCAGTCAAGATGACAGCCTCATGAGACCAATGCTCATGGCTTTCCACATTGTTGATCTTCACAGTTGAGACTGTTCTTGGATTGGCAAAGTTCAGTGCAGTGATCTTATCCTTGGAGTCAAACTTCTTTTTGCACATGAAGTCACCATTGATAGTATAGAGCGTAACTTCATCACCTTTAGCCGTTGCAATCATACCAGTGTCATAAGCAATAGCAACATGTTCAGCATCATCACCGATCTTTCTGATAAACTGACATCTCGCAAGATCCCATGCATAGCAGTGTCCAGCAGTGTCCAAACTGATCAGCATATTGAACTCAGGAGAGGCAACAAGCTCTTTGATTGGATTTGAATGTAATCTGAGCTGTGCTTCAAAGTCCAAAACTTCCTCAAAACCCTTGACGTAGACCACATATCTCCAAACATGAATGACACCACTTTGGGATCCTGTAACAAACATCTCGTCATCGAATCTTGTCAAAGAGGTAATCTGTTCATCATGGAGTCTTTCAAAGGTCTTTCTGTTGATCATCACAGAGCCTTTGTGATCCTCTGGTTTGATCTCAACATCTCCACTCAGATACAAGTTTGGATATCCCCTCCAGAAAGCATCACCTGCGCTGTCGGAGTGCATCTTGAATTGCAGATAACGAATTGGCTCCTTAAACTTGGTCTGATACATCAACAGAGGGGTCTTCTTGACCTTTTCAAGGTCTAGCCTGAGAACATCAGTATCTTCACGTGCAGGATGTGGCTTTGGGAACAGCTGAATTGGAGTTTGACCAAAGTTGTGGATGATTCCGGTAATGGAGCGTTTCTCAATCTCATCATTGATGGAATCCAAGTCGATAGCACCGTGATAACTGAGGTGATTGAAGACATTGATAGCATTAACGGCATTCTGTCCGAGTTGCTTATAACCAAAGATCAAATCAACCCACTCGTGCAAATGTGCAGAAACGTATGGACTCTCCAGAGCCTCTCTGTTCTTTGCAATGAAGATCTTTGGGTCACCCTTTGCCCAAGGAGGAAGATCTACATGACTGATCTCTGTACCATCCTGCAGCCTTCCAAAATCATAGCCATTGATATTTGTCAAAAACTCTGGAAGGAAGAAGAACTCCGGAATCAACTCCCTGACATCTGTAGTATTCTCCTTTGATGATGATCTCCAAGCCTTTTCGATGGAGTAGAACAAACGGTCTGCGTGATCAAACTTACCACCTTGAAGTAACAAGTAAGACTGAACAAAAGGTTCCAAGCGGATCAGGAACAAGGCAACAATCATGGCAGATGAGTAGTGGGTTCCATAATGGAAAGGTGGCGCATCCTCATCTTGTAAGCTCTGTAATGCCTCATATCTGTCTTTGAACTGCTGTGCTCTTTGAGGAGATTGTGCACCCATTGGCTTGGACAAATCTCTGAATGACTTTGGATCGTTGAGGTCAAGCTCCTCAGATGTATAGTCAGCAATAACCCACGGGAACACAGGATATTGAGTCAAGTCATTGAATGTTCTTCCAGCCAGTGTATTAATGATCATGAGGTAGTAGAAGTTGGACATACCACCTGCTTGCCACTTGTTTGTAGCTTCAAGAGTGTTCAAATAGCCAGACCCAAAGACGTTTGCAAACTTGTTAGAGAAGTTCCTTGACGTAGCACCAAAGTTACCACTAGTCACATTTTCCTTCTTCAACACACTGGAGAGATCGTTGTCAATGTTGGAGTTTGTGGCAACTGTTGAAAGCTTGGAGAATATCACATCCCTGTCTCTTGATCTGATACAGGTGATCAAAAAGCTTAGACCGTTGCTGAAGAACAATTCAAGTGCGACGTCACGTAACAAAAACTGTCTCTTCGTGACCGATGTGAGCTTGTAGAGATCCCAAGACTGCACTGTGTGAAGAGTGCTTGACACCTTCGGGGAGTTGTTGGGTCTTGACTGGCCAGTAATCAACATCACACTTGGATCTCTCTTATCTTCAGGTGCATCTGTAATCTCAACGATCTCATCACTATCAGCCTTGTGGAAGTAGTTTTGAATCAAGTAGATGTGACTGTGCCCCAATATCAAAATCCCCTCATTAATCTCAAGACCGACCACTTCACTAACATTCCAAATCTCTGAGATCTTATCACCTGGGAACAAACTCTTGAGAACCTTCCGATTTCTGTCGTTATAGTTGCTCATGGAGTCATCAATAACATCACTTTCGATCAATTCAAATGAGTTTAAGCTCAAAGACTCAATTCTCGGGTGATCATCAGCAGTTTCAGTATCACCAACCTTCTTTGTTGGCACGTCAACGCTGTACTTGAGTTTTTGGTCCTTATCCAAATCATCATATGGAAGCAATCTCTTTCTGATTCGGTCAACACTTTCCATGGTGTCTAGAGTCCATGCAGAAACTTCAACTTCTTGGGAGAAATGGAATGCCAAACATTTTCTAGACTCCAGCTTCATCTTGTTGTACAGTGTGATATCATACTGGATGTTATCCTGCTGATCTTGCATGAATCTGGCAAGTCTTGTGGCCTCATTGTGAACAACCTTCAGACGCAGCATCTCATTATCATCTTGAAGAAGCTTGTAGAGAGAGTCAACGCTTTCGTACTTGCTCTTGATCATCTTGTCATGTGTTCCAAAAAGCTCTGTAATCTTCTCCTCAGCAGAAGCTGGGTCCGATTTGGTGTATTTTCTTGTGACTTTTGAGCTGATGGACTCCAAGTGGTTATCGAAAATCTGACGCAGCTTTTCATTTGAAACCATTTCTGAGGTGACATCTTCATCATTCATGGTCATGATACGGTCAAGGAACTTTGCAACAGAAGAGAAGCTCCGGAAGGTGATGGCAGAGCATATGGATGACAAGTCATCATGACGATGCATTAGCATAATTCTGAGCAAATTCAACGAGATTGCAGACACACCAGGACTTCCAGAGGTACCAATACGTATGAGCAAACAGAGGAGGTACGCAATACCATCATTGGTTAGACTCTCATTCATGAACAAACTCTCTTGGTGGAACATCAACATAGTCAAGAAGTTTTCTTGCTGCTCCTTAGACTCAGAATTTTTCAGCACAAAGACGAGAGTGTTCACAGTTGGGGTAATATTCCTGTTGAGCTGCAAGTAGTGTGTGTTCTTCAAACTTTTTCTTGCATTTTTGTACCCTTCCAATATACTCAAGACAACCGAAAAGTAGTTGAAGTAGTCCTGTGAGTTCCAGTCAATGGTCAAGAGTTCAGCATTAAGTAGATTCAGAAAGACAGCAATGTTTGTGAAGTTGATCGAGTCAGTGGAGAGAAGTACTTCAAATTCACTCGAGAACTCCTTGAGATGTAAAAGCACCTTTGGGAAGATGAGACAGAGGAACACGGCACTGATTGATGATGTCGAACTTTCATTAGTCTCTTGCAAGACACTCGAGATGTATGACTCCACAGACTGCGTGTCAGAGTTCATCAGCTTCGACACAACAATAGACGACAAGAGCTCAACAACTTTTTCTGAGGAGTCGAAGTAGATTGTAGTGTTCTGTGGCTTCGTCAACAACACAATCATATTGCACATCTTGCGGAGAAAGACTCTGTCAGAAGCAAACACTTTTGAAAAGCTTGGTGAACCCTCAATTGCTTTGGATACAAACTCAATATACGAATCAATCAATTTGATGATGGAAGCATGACTGTCTCGGTGAAAAATGTCATTTAGAACTGTCCACTCAAGAAGATCCAATATGACATAGTTGAGCTCGGGAATGACCACATTATCAAGAGTGGCTAAACTCAACGGCTCAGAGAGCTTTTGGAAGTTGTGATCATACTGGTAGTGACCAAAAGAACCCTTGACCAGAATATTGATCTCCACAAGATCTATTTGAGAGTCCCTCATAAATGCCAACATGATGTACAATCCATTGTTCTTCACAAATATGTCATATGACTTCTTAACCATGATGAAGATCTTGATGAGCAAAGTCAGACAATAGTCAACAATCAACTTGTTTCTCTTGCCCAGCTGCATTAGGAGAAGCACATATTTGATGGAAAGTGAGCCAAAGAGTTTCTTCCAGTAAGAAGCATTGGTAAATAGTGGATCAAGTGCTGCTTCACTCAAAACCCTGAGACCAATCAAGCCATGAGTCTCGTCACCCTCGTTCAATGAGTACACGACAAACGAAGATACCGCCTTGACTGTGTCCGGTGTGAGATTTGACCTCAACAGCAGTGTAAGAGAATTCTCGAATTTCTCATAGAGCTTCTTGGGGAAGAGACCATGTGACAAGTAAGTCAAGAGCCGTCTCACAATCTTCAACTTCTTCAACTTCAAAATGTTAAAAGCGTTGTACTTGCACTCTCTGGTAAACACTGTGATCTGGAACAATAAGAATTCAATAACCTCTATTTCCTTCTCTGTAAGCTCACCGCTCAAAGGTTTCCATAGCTGTAGGTCCAATATCAGCGTATCATATGCAACCAAACTAGTGATGACTGAGTTGAATGGCGATGCAAAGTTGTATCCAACAAATCCCAAAAGTGCATCTAAAAGCTTGATACCAAACGACTGCCTTAGACCAGACTTTTTGAACTTTAGTAGCGTGGTAAGTGTAGAGTAGCCACTAGAAGACTCAACCTCACGAATGATCTTCCAATTGCTGTTGATGACCTTCAGCCAAAGTTCTGTAGCCTCTTGGATCAACTCTGCCGTCTTGGCTGTCTCAATGACTTGGTAAATCATGGACAGAGGAGAAATGGAATAGAGGACCTCCGAGATGTCTTGTGACTTGTAAAACTGCACATGTCCAAGGATCGTAGCCTTAGTGGAAAGAAGTTGCCGATTTTGGATCTCAAACCCTTCATTAGAGATAGAGTCACCATTGAACAAGACCAGCAGCTTACTCTTTGAGAGTCTCAAGTTCAAATTGTTTGTATCAATCTCACCTTCAATATCATTTTTAGCCTCAAGAAGCTGTAAATTGAACCTCGTTCTATCATGGTAGTTCAAGAACCTCAACAAGTTCTCATCTTGGTATAGCCCATAGTAGTGCTTTCCCAAGAAGAATGATAGTGCGATCCACTCATAGGGTTGAATCCCTGAGACAAGGATAACATTTGTAAAATCCAAGTCACTTGTCTTGGACCCAACGGTTATCATACCTCCCTGATCTTCTGTGCCTGGCATGAACTCTCCGTCGGTATAGAAGGGGAAAGGACACCTGATGCAGTGAATATAATCACCATTGATGAACAGCCGCAGCTTTGCTCTTGACTTTTGGCCACTGCTTGATGGTTCATGTTGTAAAGTGATGTGATAATATTCATCCTGCTCAATTGAGTATGATTCAAACCTGTCAACATAAGAACCTCTGCTGTACACGGAAAGTTTCCCAGCCTCAAGCTTCAATTGAACTTTATCAGCTATGCTGAGAACTTCAGAATCTTCCAGGTCGTTGAACTTGAGCCAAACTTGTGCTGTGTATCCTCTTAATGGACTTGCAATTGGGATTGGGAGTGATATCGAGGAATGTTGGAGGTGGAATGTTGTACTGTTCGTCTTATCAAGAAGTGATGAGACCAATGAAACATACCTGTTGTGTTCAGCGTTTTTGTCCAGATCCAGAGCAGACTTCATAATTCGTAAGAGATGATCTGAGTTGATGTTGAGGTCGATCAATATGCTTTCCACGTAGCTCGTCATATGCTCATCCATAGAGTCAAGACGTTCAAGCATGTTGACAATCACATCGGTCAATGAATTACATTCTGCCAGCGTACATTTGTTCATTCTGGACAGGTCAAGCAGCTTTCGTACAGCCACAATAACAAAGAACTGTAATATCGAGTCATCCTTTTCAATCGTGAGCTTCAATGCCATGGTGAGTAGAAGCGGATCTAACGGCTGATCGATGGCGTTGCACTCATCAATCAGTTCATCCACAACCTTGGGTACCGGTTCCTTGCTCTGTAGGCTTTCAAAGTCTTGCAATATGCTCTGGAGACTATCGGAATCCAGTTTTGCAGCGTTTGCGATTGCTCCAACAACCAAAGCTATTGTAGTGTGTGATAGCGTGGTGTCCGCTTCACCCTGTGCTGCGGGTGTGCTGTCCACCTCCTGTAGAAGCCTCGTGAAGAGCGCAGTGGGCGGCAGAGAAGCACGAAGCTCTGCATAGCGGGACGCAGTGACAGCCACTTCCAACATAGCAAAGTTTCAGTGGGGCGGAAGGTGTATTTTGGTGCTGCCAGTTGCCAGTGTTAAGGGTGTTCTTGTTGTTCTTTGTTCTTTAAAGTTCGTGCGCTTTGATTTGTGCGCGATCACCGCTCGATGCTTCTGACAGCACAGCCGGTTCTATTGATAGCACGATAGGACCCTAGATCTAGCGAGACAATGCATTCTCTGGTGATAGAAACAATTCTTAGAGCACGAGAAGTTATGATTGGAGTTTGGTTTTGTAAGTATGCGTGCATTGTATTGATGTATGGTTAGTGATGTCTTGGTAGATACTCTGCAACAACCCCACACTTCCATACTCCACCAACCACTGAAATAAATAGTAGCTCCATCGGCACAAATAAATAGACCAGTGTTCCTCCAGAGCACAATAAATATAATAAATAGGTAATAAATAAGAAGATTCAGCGGTATGGTGCGTCGTAGTCCAAACAGTACTGGATTTCCTGTTCCCACTTGTCACCATTAGCAAGAAGCTTCTCCTTGTTATAGAGCAACTCCTCTCTGGTCTCTGTGGAATACTCAACATTTGGAGTCTCCACAATGGCATCAACTGGACAAGACTCCTGACAGAGACCACAATAGATGCACTTGGTCATATCGATATCATACTTGTAAGTACGACGAGATCCATCCATACGTTCTTCAGCCTCAATGGTGATAGCCTGAGCTGGGCAGATAGCCTCACAGAGCTTGCATGCGATGCAACGTTCTTCGCCTGATGGATAACGTCTGAGAGCATGTTCACCTCTGAAACGTGGAGAGATTGGACCTTTCTCAAATGGATAGTAGATGGTATATGGGGCACGGAAGAACATCTCCAACACGATGTACATTCCACGGAACATCTCAGCCAAGAGGAAGAACTTCATCGCCTTATCCAGGGCCGACTCACCCTTGTCCTCCCATGATTTTGGAGGTGGGAGTCTGAAGTCAGCTGGATAGGTTGAATGTGACGTTCCTGCTGTTGCAGCCATGGTTGGTTTCTGGCGGAACCAAGAAGTGGAGAAGGCACGGGCACTTGAAGAAAGAGCGGGTGCGGCCACAAGTCTCCGGGTGCAGTGGATCCCGGCAACAGGACGCATGAATGATCGGGAGAGCATGTTTCCAATGAGGGATGTATGCTCGTTGATCTTCCTGCTGTTGATGCTTGTTGTTGATGTTGGTAAAAGGCGTCCTGTGAGTGGCCCAACTCCTAGGGCTTGGATCTCCCCATGTCTCCACTTTTCTCCGCGAAAATGTTACGTAAGCAAAACAGGTCACGTGCGGCCGATCCCGACGTCCCCTTCCGCACCAATTCGCAGAGACATACAGACATACAGCCCGAATAGATACTCTAACAATAACAATTTAAGGGTCCATTTGTTTCAATTGATCAGCAGAGATTACGAAACATTTCTGAAACTGGTTTCTTTGTTTTCCCCGGGCTTAATCAAGGCAGACACCTTGGGCGTGTATTGTTCTGGCCCAAAGAGGCAATCGTTTTGCTCGACACAAAGCATAGGGCCGTAGAGTTTGTCTCCCAGCCTCTCTCAAGGTCCAAAATGTTGAGTTATCTAACGTCTTTGGCACACAATTGTTTCCTTCTGGTATTGTGCTCTGATGTATAAAGCCAAGCGAGATGTCCCCTCTGTCTTTAGTTCAACATGAGCGCTCTAGACGAGCAGTGATATGAGAACCGAAGCCAAAAGCCATCATGAATAATCTTCCAACATTAGGAAACGTGGAGTATCTCAACACAGATATTGAAGCTCAAGGACCCAGAGACCTATTATGTTACTGTGAGCGTTGCAAGTATAAGCGTGCAAACTATGAGCTTGTCGCAAACGTGAGTGTACAGATGTCAGCCCCGATCCGGTGTTCCATGAAGGTCATGTACTAACGTGAAAAAACACAGAACTTCCACTATGGATTTGTTTTCTTTGGCCTCTGGATATACAATGCTGCATTGTATTTTCACTCATTATGGTTGAGCCCTCAATATGTGTTTTCAGAAAATATACTTTGGGGGCCTCAGGAGGATATCACGTTGGCGGATGCAGATGATGAGACAAAGCTTGTTGGTGCAGTGATCAGGGAACATGACCGAGACAACGCAGATTTCAACAGACTTGTGGGATGGAGCATGATGGGATTCTGCACGTTTGCTGTTGTCATATGGATGTTGGTGATGGTTGTGTTTTGAGACTCCAGTGTTGTTAGATCATTTGGTGATTAGCGGGCCATGAGGGATGGTGCTCTTGGGACGGAAATTGCACCAGTGGCGATCAAATGACGGATGATGGCTAACTCATGGCTAACAAATCCTGGTCATAAAACCTAGGGAATGATATTTGAAGACTTTGTTGCTAAGTTGCTCACTCGTGTAGATCGCGTCTGTTGTTTGGCGGTTTGTGAAGGTACGGTAGATCAGGCTTAGCGAGTTCGCGGCTCTTCTTGACGTCATTTGGGTTCTTTGGTAAAAATTTCTTGTGATAAAGTTCCTATATCTTATCTGAGGAGCTGATAAATATCTCCATGTGCTAACAATGCCATAACTCCTTTTTTAAACACCAAAAGGGCCAAAATTGCGCTGTTCCTGGCCCATTCAGTGCTCGTTCAACACGCGCGCTGAGAGGCGTCTGCAGCCACCGCCCGAGAAGTGCACGGGACACGCCCCCGGCCATAAATAAACACAGCCCGCGGCCTCCTAACTCACCAACTTCCCACACTCTGCCACTTTTCAGCTTATTCCAAGGCCAGGACACTCAGAATCCAGAAGCCCACACTCGCTCACTGACACGCACCAGCCATGAAGTCCGCCACACTCTTTTCCTCGCTGCTCTTGGCACTCTCAGCGTCCGCCCAGCAGCAACACAGCGACGCATCCGAAACCTCCAGCGCTGCCCTCTACGACCAGTTTGGAGTGCTCGAGTTTGACAACTTCGGCTTCGAAGGTTACTACAAGCACGTCCAGACCCTGGACGACTCGGACTCGTGCAAGTGTGAGCTTGCCTCGAACAAGGACCGCTCGCTCTTCAAGGGCACCAACGCCCCAATCAACGAGGAACTCTCAGTGCACTTCAGAGGCCCATTGGTGCTGAAGTCCTTCGGATACTACGTGAGTGACGACTCTGACTCTGGAGATTGGTCAAGACTCGCATTCTTCGAGGGATCCTCCTCCACCGCAGAGAACGTTACCTTCCTCACACCAGCTGGAGTGAACTCATCATGTCTCGGCAAGGCCATCACATACGCTGATTCCGATGGTGTCTCTGAAGCTGCAAACACCACCGTTTTGGCAGAGGATACACTCATCACATCAGGCGAAGAGTTTGTCATCTTCTCAAACATTTCTTGTGGAGATTCAGGGTTTGGAAACGACTGTGGAGTTTACAGAGATGGTATTCCAGCATACCACGGTTTCTACGGAACGACCAAGATGTTCCTTTTTGAATTCGAGGCTCCAAAGGAGACTGCCCCAGATGACAACTCCACTTCATACCACAACTTGCCAGCTATCTGGCTCTTGAACTCCCATATTCCAAGAACTTCTCAATACCCAACCAACGAGAACTGTTCATGTTGGGCCACCGGATGTGGTGAGTTTGATATCTTTGAAGTCATGAACAACACCCAGGCTCACAACTTCTACTCCACAATCCACGACTACCAGGGAACCGGAGACATTGGAACTGGTCTTGTCGCTCCAGGTTGGACCGAGAGAAGCTACACCTCTACCATGATGGGTGGTGTTGTGTTTGGATCAAATGGTACTGCCACTGTGTTCATGTCCAACAGTACTTCATTTGATTCATCTCTCTCTGCCAATGAGGTCAAGTCTTGGATCTCTGGCACTGCCAGTGATGAAGAAGAGACCACACTTACACTTCAATCTGCCACTAACACCGGTACATCGAGTGGTGCCGCTGGTCTTCCGTTCGAGTTGAACCTCAACTGGGTGTTTGCAGCCTTTGCTCTTGTTGGTGCTGCTGGTGTCTTTTGATATATCCCAACTCTAAAACTGTTGATCTTGGGTGTTATGATTGGTAAAGGCTATAAGGAAAATGAGACTATAGAGCTAACAATGTATGCCCATACACGATTGAACAGATTGATATGAATGTGTACATCTGACCACTGACTGGTATACCCCGTAAATTAGTTCCCGCAGTTTGAGGCAACACTCCACAACAGGAGACGCACCAAATTGCCTTTGCAACACAGACCGATATGTACGCTATTTAGATGGAATTGGACAATTGTTCAACTCTGGAGTTTTCTCAATTATCCGTGCTTCCGTCGTTGCAGCTCCGTCGTTGGCTGGTGCTCTCGGTGCTGCAAGCTGCACATCATTATTACCGCATTCGGCCACCAAAGGGGACACCTTCTAACAACTTTACATCCGGCTTCAGACAAGAAAAACGTCTCCTCAAAATGTTACATCCCGTCTGATGGGCACAGTTTATAAAAGAGGCCCTCTGTCTCCCTCTCCTCGAGTTTGTTTCAAGTTCAGCAGACACCTGCTCCACCACCCCCACACACTTCACCCGCTGCTAACAACAACAACAACAACACATCTGAACATGGGTTACCAGGCAACGCTTATCGCACTCTCCACAATCGCCATTCTGCTGCTGATACCACCGTTCATATGGCATGCACGCACAGTGAACATCCCATTAATCACACTGCTGGTGTGGCTTTTGCTCATGGACATCAAGATCTTTGTGGACGCCATCATCTGGGGAGGTGAGAACTATGCTCAGAGGTTCAACGGAGAGGGATACTGTGATGTGATGATCAAGTTACAAGTCGGTGCCAATGTCGGTATCTCCTCTGCTGTCGCTGGTGTCATGTACAACTTGTGGATGATTTTGAAAGCTGATAGTGCACTTCCAGGTCTGCACTCCACAAAGAAGATTGTCACAGATCTTGCAATCACCTTACTCACACCAATCGTGGTGATGGGACTCAACTACATCACACAGACGAGAAGATACGTCATTTTGCAATACTCCGGGTGTCAGACTTCCAATGCCGCCAGTTGGGTCACAGTGGTCATTTACACCATGTGGATGGTTATCTGGTCCCTCATTGGTGTGGTGTTTGCCGTGTTGGTGATCATGACCTATTTCCGTAAGAGAAAAGATGTGAGAGATATCCTCAGATGTACCAACTCCGGTCTCACGTTGGCACGTTTCGCTAAGCTTCTCTCCTTTTGCTGTGTTGTGATCTTGGTGATGTTCCCAGTGTCGATCTATCTGTTCCAAAACGATCTCAGTCATATCACCAAGGTTGAATCTGCATTTGACTTCAAGTTCTCACACAGTCCTGTGATCTGGAACGTGATCTCCTATGTGTCGTTTGGCCAGCCATACTTCATCGCATGGGTGTACTTGGCCATCTCCTATGTGCTGTTCATCTTTTTCGGTCTGGGATCTGATGCCATCAACATGTACTTCATGGCGATGCGCCGTGTTGGATTGGGTAAGCTCGTGGACTGGATCGAGGCTCGCCGTTCGAAGAGCAGAGTCACACGGGCAGACAAGCTCGTGGCATCTGTGCTGGACAGAACGAACATCACCACACCAACTGGGGGAACAACGTTCGACCTGGAGATGCAACGGGTTATGGAGGAGGAAGAGGAAGACGAGAAGTCCCCCGCATCCACACATGTGTCCAACGCATTCGCGGACAAGAACGGACTCACCAAGCAGGACTTCCAGTGCCTCGGGGGCATGGACGAGCTGGACGCAGACGACATCGAGTACATCAACATGCTCTACAGGGAGGACACCGACTCCAGCACAGTCACAGAACGGGCAGACCTCATGGGGAGCGCGGCCACTCCAAGCACACACCGCCAGACGCCCACCTCGATGACTGACGCTGCTGACGAGTTTGGATACTCCCATCGCATCACCCGCAACGTCATTTGATGCACCCGTTTGCGAACTACCAGTACCCATGGAGTTGCTCTTTAACTGATTTGAGATGAACGCTTTTTATGATTTTCCCCGCCCCTATATACATGGGCCAATTCTTCTTCTTCTACCAGTGGTGACCCCAGCTTCTTATCGTGATCCATGGGCGCGCCTTTACATTACACGGACAAATTCGATATACAACATGGTCAAACTACCGTAGAACGACTAACTATCAATATGTCAAAATAAAGGTGTCATCAAGTGTCTATATATAGCAGATTGTAAGGCCCGGAAAAACAATTGATTTGAGGCTGAAACATGAAACTTGGGCGACTCGACGCTAGCTGATCCTGATAAGCGCCGGAGGACATCAAAACGTAGAGTACAAACAGCAATTGAGGAGGACTGCAAAGGGCAAAATAAAGGATAAAGTAAAGTTCAATGTTAACAAAGAAATAAAAGACAAAACAAAAGTGAGTGGGTATAAGGGTTGGGTATAATGTAACAAATTAAGAGCTTCTCACAGATGATCGTAGAGATATCTCATTAACCAGGTGGCCCCCTCAAACTAACAAAGAGAAAAATCCATTTTTATTTCAAAGCATGATCAAGAGTTCTTAGATTTATTCCTCAGCCTCAGTGACTCTTGGGTTCATCAAGAGGTCAATTCTGTCTGGGTGAACGATCGTGTTAGTAAAAAAGTTTCTTCTTGACGTGTCACAATTTCTGGTATACGTACTCTGGATGAAGGTCACGTTTTGGATCTTGACACCATCCTCCTTCTCGTAGGTATCCTGCTGGATGTTCGCATCAATGTGGACAAGAGCACTGTGTATTGTTAGTAAGTGTCGTTTGAATGCCATTTGAACAAGTCTCCCCCGAGGTCTGTGGTGTAGAAACGCGTCACAATAGCCAGATAGATGAAGCGTGACGCGTGTCTGTGTGAGACAAAGAGACAAAGACTTGTAGTAGCGATGGACGGATACTCACCCCTTCTTGACGTATTCGGTCATGTAGGCGATCTGCTGCTCGTTGAAACTGATGACGTTGAACCAACTGGTTGGGCTGTCCTTCTTGAGCTGGACGGCGACTGGATATCTGACGTATTTGACACCGTTGGAGGACTGGCTCTCCACGATCTCCTGGCCCACACGTCCAAGAATCTGGGCACGGGCAAAGGCCTGGGAGGCACGGGAGGTGGAGGTGGAGAAGGCACGGGCCGAGGAGGCGTTGAAGGCGTTTCTGAGCATGTTTGGTGGGTCAATTGATTGTTTTGGAACAATAGAGCGTGGGGAGTTGCAAGGTGAAGTGCTCGAGCCCGTGGCGGGTTTTTGGTGGCGTGCACATGACGCGTGCCTCGAACCGTTGAAAACCTGAGCCCGCGAAAATTGCCGCATTGCAGCCCCGGACGAGGCACGCGCAAAATGACAGGTCACGTGCACAAGCTTAGCAGCTGCTTATCGTATCGCGGGTGTCACAACCAGGCGCACAAGCCTCCGAGTTCCACCAACAAGACGTGTCGTTATCAACCGCAAAGTCCAGCAGCTCTGAGATCCACTCTGAGATCCACCCAAGTGATTCCCACTTCTACTCTTCCACTTGCAACTGCATTCTAAACACACCTCACTGCCCACCACCCACTTGCAAGCACCATGAACCAGAACCCGTTTGCCAGGGAGCACCAGCAACACTACCAGCCACAGGACAACGACGGCGACAACGCGTCCGCCGCCACACAGCGCTACGACGAGCTCAGCTCCAGCGGCATCGAGAGCGACTGGATCTTGTTCTCCCCACTCACCGACGACGAAGAGGGAGAAGACCACCACAACAGCCAGGACGTGCTCTCCACTTCGACAGACGAGCCCCGCAACAAGGAACGACACACACAGCTGCCCCGCTCAGAGCGAGACGGCCACAGTCAAAGGGAAGAAGAAGAGGATGAAGATGAAGATGATGAAGATGATGACGACGACGATTCGTTGATTGAGAGCTTGAACACAAACCTTGAACTGTCGCTGCCCCTGGCCGATGCCGCCGGGTCCTTCCACACCGCCACACGCTCACACATGAATGGGCCCCATGGTGAAGATGACGAGTACCTCCAGTCACTACAGAAGGAGGACTTCATCTCACATCGCATCGATACATGGCGCAAGGACCAGGCCAAGCAGATGATTAACGATCTTCATAGACACTCACTCACCTCGTCATCCTCAGGAACGCATCAAACCTCTGAGTTGCTCGCCTCGTGGGGTGTCGATGACGGCATCACTCTCGATGAGGATCTCATGTCTCAGGGAGCTGCTGAGAGCAAGCAGAAGAAGCGCTTCTATGGTGATGATTTGCTCAAAGGATACACTGACTGGGAAGTTTCCAAGATCAAGCGTGTTGCTGAACAGCTTTCATCTTCGTTGATCAGAGACCACAGAACACCTGGAATGGTGGCTCCTGGCCCTTCAACAACCACTTTCAAGGCTAGACGATCGTCACTGCTGTTGAACCTATCAAGATCGGCAAACAAGTACTTCATCGAAAGAGTTGAACTTATGGATGCAGTTGATCAGCCATTCTGGAAAAAGGATCTGAGCTCTGCTCATTCATCACTGTCTTTATCTACAAACTCCATCATGTTTGGGAACTTGAACATTGGAGAGGCATGATCTTCATCTGACGCACGCACGCACACACATACTCACTACTCATTAATACTTTGCATTTTCATCTAATTTAATGTTACTATAGACTACCATGATTAGACAGAAGCAATACATCGTCACTAGAGGCCCTGATGGTCACCAAACTCCCGATGGAGATGATGAGTCTAGGCATCTGGGCGTCTAGGCACTGCGGTTATGTCATCGGATAATTGGGTCCTGCCGAACACAAAAGAAACGATGAATGATGGAGACCATCAAACAACCATCTCAACAACTACGTATAATACAAGATCAAAGCATTAAACTATGCATCAAGCACCGATATATAGAAAGAGATAAATACCTGTATATATAAAAACCAGAAGTGAAAATGCAAGAGCCATCACACCATCTGAGCCTTGGACTTTGGTGTCAAACCTGCAGAAACACCAGATGCCTGAGCTTTTTCCTTTGCTTCGGCTTCTTTAGCCTCAGCCTCCTTCTTTGCAGCAGCCTCCTCGTCTTGTCTTTTCATCATAGCCATGTTCCATCCCTGGACCTCATCACTCTGCTTGACAAAGTGTGCAAATGGATACGATGGCAAAGTCTTCACTGGAGTGTTCTCATCGATAATACCCTTATCAACTTGTCTCTTGATCAACTTGTCCAAGTATGGTGCAATGTGGTCTCTAAACACTTCAAAGTTCTTGTACTTGATGATCTTCTCTGGTGCCTCGAAGATGATCTTCTTGATCAATGATGGAATCAATGGCTCATCCTTCATGTCGTCAATGTCGTAGTAAACAGGGTGGTTGGTGAAGATGATAGCCTGTGATTTTGGAAGCCTTCTCAACGTTTGGCGCTCAACACGAACGTTGTACTTCTTGTACTCAATTCCGGCAATCTTCTCTGGTGTAGTCTCCTCAGAGTTGTAAACCTTGGAGTAACGCATGTCGTGATCCCATGTGGTGTACCAAGATGCACGCTCAACAGGGTCAGAAGCAGTCATCTTTGCAAACCAACGCTCCATGGATTTTTTGAGCTTCTCCTGGTAGTATGGAACTGGAACGTGGATGTAATCAAGGGTCTTTCCAATCTTGTCAGAGATACCGAAGGAACCTCCTGGGAATGGAACAGCAGCAGCCATGAGGTAATGGTGACCATCATCCTTGTTCTTCATAACGACGTAGAAATCCTCCTTAGCCATCTTGGTAACGTAAACCAATGGTGGCTCCTTCAATGGGCGGGACATATCAAGCAACTCACCAGTGAGCTCGTTCTTGACGTGGATTCCACCATCTGTGGACGTGAAAAGCAATGGGTATCTCTTAAGCATGTGCTGGGTAACAATCTCCATAAGTTCGGTACAAGCATCCTCTGACTCTGGGAGCCAGTCAATGTACTCCTTTCCGTATGCATCGTAGATTTTGGCCTTCTCCTGGATGTAGTACCAGTAGTACTTGTCCATGTCCAACCAGTGGTTGATGTCAAGCTTGAAGATGGACATGGTCTGGTGGTATGGCCAACGGAAAGGTCTCCATGGTCTGTCGTCGTATGTCTTCACTTGCTCTGGGGTGATGTAGAGTGGTTCTGGTTGTGGAATTTCACCTTCCACGTACTGCTTGGCCTTTGCTGGGATGGCTTTTGGAGCGGCCTTTGGAGAGGGTGCGGCACCCTTTGTGGCCAGCAGCTTCTTTAGGGGCTGGTAGGAGAGGATGGCCAGTAACAGCGTCACCAAGACGAGTATCACCGGGTCGGCCATGATGTGTATGTGAGTTGGTGGTTGTTGATGGAGAAGAGGAACAGAAAGAGTGAAGTGTTGTTGGAGTGAAATCAGGGTGCACCTGTGGTAGTTATATGTGTGCTGAGGTGGACCAACAAGAGCAACAGGAGTGGCCAGATAAGTGGGCAGCTTGCACCTGGGAGAAGAGCTCTTTTACTCTTTCAGGCAAAGCAAACGGGGGCTCATAGCTGATCCAGGATCCAGGCCTGGAGACAATGCACACACACTGTTGTTCCAGTGCGAGTATGGCAACCTTTGTGGTGCTGGGGGGTTCCTCCGGTCCTGTTTGCCGCATTGGGAGATGCTGTCCGTGCCACGCTGAGGCGAGAACTCCAGGAACAGCGCCCCGCATCGGGCCAAAAGAGCCCCTGCTTGCACCTCGTACGATGTCTAGTGCTATTAATGTTTGTACACTACTTTTCGTACAAGAAAGAGCCAGAAAGATGCTCACAAACACGCCAATTTGACGCTGTACTCCAACACATCATCGGCACCGGTCCAAAAGCCACAGCAGTCCGGTGGCAAGAA
>JAKUBT010000061.1:0-74567 GCA_030563305.1 Petasospora maesae
AAGCCAGATTTGGTCAGAAGATTGCACCTCAACAAGAGTGTTGATGCTATCCTCGTAGGACAAATTTGCGGACTTGAAGGAATTTCCCCAATGGAAACAGAACGTGAATCTCTGCTTCATTAAGACCAATGGAGGGAAAAGTATGTTGTTCTCTTTAACTCGAAGCCGCTTAGTGGTTTAGCCTAAAACAGGGCACTGTGGATCTTACTACACATCAGCCAATGTCGTGACCGGCCACTGTGACCGAAATTTTGGAG
Source organism: Petasospora maesae (assembly GCA_030563305.1). NCBI lineage: Eukaryota > Fungi > Ascomycota > Saccharomycetes > Phaffomycetales > Wickerhamomycetaceae > Petasospora > Petasospora maesae. Next base: position 258 of record JAKUBT010000061.1, read on the forward strand.
ATAGAGGGTCATCAGCGTATTTTAAGGCACAGGTAACAGTATTATAGTGGCAGAATACTCAATTAGCAATTGGTAGCTCCACATAATGGAAAGTGTTGTCTAATTTGGCCGAGTGTGGTGTCTCGACTACCCAACGCAGTCGCGGTAGCGCAGTCCGCCAGACAGCACATGCGGTCTCTCGACTAGTCGCGACGGCACCATTTTCCCGCTCATACACCTTCACACCGGAGCCGAACTCACATAAATAAATTCAAGCAATTTCATAACCAGGAAAGTTGAAAGGCTGCAGATTGGAGTTATGGCTAAATAACTGAATAAGAGTTTCAATAGAACTGTTTTAGAGCTTGCTATGGCACTTTTGCGCGGATTTTGTGCTAAGTTTTTCTTACATTGAATGAACTCTTCATTTTGGTAAGCTTCACTCCATTTTCTGGAGTATTTGATGAATTTATACCCTTTGTTATGAAAAAAAAATAAAAAAATACCGGCTTATATAGTAGGAGAATTTAGTGATTAATTGGTCAATTGGCTAGAACGAAACTTTTAAGTAAAGGGGTGGCAGTTCGAGCCCCGAAAACCCCTCGAACAAGTGCCTGAGCACGTAGCAAAAAGAAAGGCTGCAGACCTCGGTTATCAGCGGATCTAACGACTTGAGGTAAAGGACCCGAGGGAAGGAATAAATTGGTAATCGTCATGGGTCTGCTGGAGAAATATGGATTAGGAAAGAGGGTGAGGATGTGTCTTGATTGGAGCGAAGCTCAGGTATTTAGAACTTAATGCACTTGGTTATGAAAAAAAAAAAACTGTCGCTTTTCCGATAGATTTTGACATCTACAGTGAGATTACGCAGTAATAAGCGGGTATAGTTTGTATTTCAACACTCAAACTGTCCTGAAAGATGTTCTAGTAACGTTGACCTATTCACATGGCAAATTGGTTATGTATCCGTCTGATCATCTCAATACCTTCTTTTCTGAAATCATCATCTTCCTCATAGATTCCTTCAATGTCGATAACCAAGTTCTTTGTCTCAAGGTCATAGTTTGTCCAGGTGATTCCGTTATCAGCAAGGTTAGGATCCAAATTGGTGATGAAACTTGCCCAAAGTTCACTGACAGACTTGGAGATCTCTTCGGAACGATCGTCATCCCACCATTTTTGACCATCGTAAGAGTCCCTGAATGGTTGATCCTCTTGACCTGTGTAGAACACGTATGCAACTTCAGTGTAGTGTGTAGCGCCCATGAGAGCAGATGTGTTGTATCCATCAGCGTTCGGGATGTTATGGCGGTACTTGAACACTGGAAGGCCTGCGGCGGCATGGAACTCAGAGACAAAACGAGCTCCTCCGATGAAGTATATATCACCAATAGCAGTGGCGATGTGTTTCCAAACATCGTTGTAGACGGTATGGTTTCCAGTGGCAGTGGTGTTACTCTGAATGAGCACAGGGTCGTAATCTGGCTGCAATGGCGGCATAGATGAGTTTGCATAGTAGGTGTATATTTCCTCGATGGACTTGTTGGTCATGAATGGGAAGGATTCACTCAGGAAGGCATAAGCGCTTGCTTTGTCTGAGACACCAGAGGAAGTGAATGCTGTGCCTTCATCTGTGTTGGAGCCGATAAGAATTGGAACCTTGGTGAATTCTCCTGCAATGTATGAGGCAAATCCAGACTTTGGAATGATATCTCCATCAACAACTGGGAACATCAATCTTGTTTCAACAATACCGTTAGAATTGTTGTATGCATATGCAAGATCATCACTGTCCACTTCTTGCAAACATTCAACTGAATCATCAGCCTCAGTACAGTTGAAGTAGTCAACAACAGCTTCAAAGTCCTTCTGGTAACCAACATAGTTTGCACCAAAGACGTCCTCCATGATTGCTGAACCTGATTCCATGACAGCACCTTTGATGAATGGAACTTTCTGAGAAGTGAGGAGCTTACCAACGGAGATCGCACCCGCGGACTCACCCCAGATCACTATATGTTCAGGATCACCTCCAAAAGCCCCAATGTTCTCATATGCCCAATTGAGTGCCTGGATCTGATCTCTCAAACCAACGTTGGTCCAACCTTTCTGAGAGAGCTGGTCAGATGATGAGAATCCAAAGCCATTGAGTCTGTAGTTGATGGAAACACCAATGAATGGCTTCCCAATGTCAACGGCATTATTCACGATGTATGACAAGTTGTAAGCTGGACGACCACCAGCACCATCAACAAACCCACCACCATGGATCCAGAATCCAACAGGCAGGTTTGTGTAGTTACCACTTGGTCTGACAACGTTGATAGATAGACAATCTTCAGAGTGGTTCATGTGTTTGGAATCGGTTCCACCAGAGGCCCAACATGCAGGCCCGTACTCATCGGCAACGAAGACATCATCGAAAGAGGAGTTGTATGGAACTGGTGGTGCAAATCTGAGAGACCCAAGAGGTGGTTCAGCATATGGGATACCAAGGAAGATATCCTGCTTGAAAGAGTCAAGGTGCACACCTTGGATTGTACCATTGGCAACGGAGACAGTTGGAGCAGCGGCAGCGGTAGCGATTGGCACTGCCGAGGCGAGCAGCAGAGCATTGTTTGAAGTCAACTTCATTGTGCACTTGTCGATTCTGAAGAGCCAATTGCAAGAAGAAACTAGTACGCGCTCCATAAAGTCCCAAACGGATGGGAAGGGAACCCATCTCCTTAAGTATTCGAACCGAGAGCCCCGTATCTGGTACGCACGGTTGCTGTCTGAGGCTTGAACTTCGGGGAAGACGACGGGAGGGGCTCGGTGCTCGGTGCTGGATGCTTCAAGGGGTGCATGGTGGTGCGTGGCACTGTCGATCGTCAGGTGAGCGAGTGAACTTAGACCGCTGTCCTGGAAGTTAGGGGGTCCAGCCCCGGCTGCGTGAAGCACGTAGAGTGCATGCAGCGAGAACGAGAGGAGGAAAGCGAGGGAAAAGACACCGGAATGCCGTCCACGAGCCGTTACCCGAGGGCTCATTGCTCAATGCCAATTGGTCAGCTGTCGGTGAGATGGTGGGTGCTGTCCCAGGATCGACGGTGGCCATCACACGCCATAGTTTCCCGGATAATTTTCAGCGGTGATGTTTTTCCTTTCCAGGCGTCGTACGCTGCCCCGGGTGAACTGTCGCAGGAAAAGCCAAATTAATGCGGGGTCGCCGTCACGGCCAATTGCGGACTCTGATCTTTGAGAGTGATGACGACGCTGTGAGGGGTGCACCGTGTGGTCATTGTTTCCAGGGTTATTGAGCGTGCAATTTCCCCAACTTTGCAAGAGATCTGCACTGAATCTCGCCGAGCTTTTCTAGGAGGAACCCTGGGATTCTGGAATCCGGGGTCGGTGACTCGTGAGCCGCTCGGAGACGGGTAATGGTGTGCACTTGTGGGACCGTTCTGCCGGGACGACTAGTGATGAGGTTCAGCCGTTACGGTGACAGAGTTGCTGTGAACAAAGCTCGTGATGCTTGCAGAGAGTTAGGAGTCAGATCTCAGCTATCGGAACGACATGCCTTCATAATCTCTCGCTCACCAAGGAACAATGACCCGAGTTCCCGTCGTTCAAGGCAAGATTTTGAGGTTTACAAAGCTTTGCAGAGATTTTATACATAAAGGTCGTTGAAACATAAGCAAATATATAGTCAATAGTAGTCGTATCATATCATAAAATCGGTCTCCTTCATCGCTTAACGATGAATCACCCCTTGGAGAAGGCATACCCCACAAACATACCCAATGATAGCACAGCCAGTGTGCCACTCATCATACCCATTCTCTCCACTCTCAATCTCAACACCTCCCAAGTTGCGCTAACCACAGCCCACATTGATGCAAATAGTCCGCCATTTGAGCAATCATCTTTGGATCTTAAGATCAACTCCACCGAGGAAAACTCTTGAAGTTTCTCAAATGTGTCAATGGCCTCAATCAAATCACCTTCATCATCAATCAGCACCATGTCACCTTCGTCATCGTAATACAGAATCTCATACTCCTTATGAAGATCCTCAATGCCCATCTTGTCGGCAATCTCACCTTTGAGCAATTCGAATAGCTTGAGGTCATGATAAACAGAGACACCACTGTTGATGGTCATACTGATCTTATGTGTGCGTTGCATCTTCTCATGCTTGATCTTGAACACGATGGTCTTGCGCTTCAAATAGAAGCTCATTCTCGAGAGGGACTCAGTGGATGGGACACGTTGGTAGCGTACTGGGCTTCCTTGTATTGTTTCATTGCCCTCCGAAGAGCGTCTGTTGTTCAATGAACTTGAGCGACGAGATGATGAGAGGAGTAGCTGATTAAGTGATGGACGTCTGCTTCCAGAATGCGGGGTTGTTGCTCTTGAATGTGATTTGGGAGATCTTGAAACACTGGACTCCAAGTTTTGCATTTCGTCAGTTGATCTCTCCAAGGAATCCCAAAAGTTATCCCAAACTGGACCCGTGTCATCACCAAGTCTTTGAGTAACTTCATCAAGTGTGGATTTTTGAACAGAGCTCTCATTGAATCCATCCTTCTTACCAAGTTGTGCCAACGCGGTATAGGTCAATTGAAGCACACTGACAACACCAATGACTTCTTGAGTATGTTGGTCATACACAGGCAAGTTCAAGAAGTGACCTTGATACATCAATCTCAAGGCAGCACTAACGGTAACACTGCTCTTAGCAAACTCTGGACTGGATGTGAGTACCCTTGCAACGGTACACTGTCTTGGATCATATCCTCTAGCTAAGACTCTGAAGCTGATATCCTTACTGGTGAAGATTCCAATCACCTTCTTTGATGATGATGTTCCATCAACGACGAGTAACGCGGTGGTTTCACGCTCCACCATCAATTTGGCAGCTGTCAATACATTGCAGTGAGAATCAATGTACACGGGTGGGTGTCCATCATCAACCACGTTCTCCAAAGTGGGGACATCAACCAATTCTCCCAATTTTTTCACATCCGCCACGATCTTTTGTGCTTCAAGGGATCTGATATCTTCATAGTTCTCTTCAACGTCTTTTAAAACCTCACCTAGCTTCTGTGCATTGAGCGCAATTCTCTCCAATCTTAGCATTGCTTGATGGAAGCATCTTGTGATATCAATGACACCAGTGATCTCTCCCTCGTCACCAAGTAGTGGGAGGTGTCTCACTGCTCTTTGGACCATGATCTCTAGCGCGTCAGTGATTGGCGTATCCATGTGTAGACAGAGCGGTGAGCTGGTCATGATCTCCCCCACGGGTGTGGTTGCAGGGTCTCTTCCCTCGCCAACGACACGATACGCAAGGTCTTTTGAGGTGAATAGCCCCAACAACTGTCCATTCTCACGGACAAGCACGCAGTGGACACGCGAGTCAGCCATCCGTGTAGCGGCCTGGAGGACCGTCTCTGAAGGAGCGCACTCGAAGGGCGGGTCGGGGCGAAGGGAAAAGATTGTTCCCCTGTGCTTGAGCTCTGCACTCATTGCTGCTTTGCTTAAGAAATGCTGACCGTGGGCCTTGGTCCCAGTGATGGTTGCCGCCTGTTGTGAGGATGAGAGGGTGGCGGGTGGCAGGGGTTGATATAGATCTGTCTTCCCGCGGGGTAGTGTGCTTGCTGGCGGGCGTGTGTCGGTGACCGGGCAGCCTGTGGGCGTATTACACGATGTGTTTGACCTGCTGAGAGTTTGCGGTGAGCACTTGGAGCGTCAGGTTTGGGCACCAGGTGTAGCGTTGTCGTTGTATAAGTTCCGCCAGACGGCAAACGGGAGGTGGTGCTGAGGGGCAAGGAGAAGACGATTCTGGACTCCGCGCGAGTTTGACGCAAACTAGGCAGTGTGGCCCCTACCGCGTATTTCGGCGCGCACGTGACACATTTTTCACCGCGGAGATCACGTGCCAGAAATCACTGCCGCTCGCTGCCCACCGCCCACCGCCCACCGCCGTCGCCCACCCGCCACCCCGCAGACACCAGAATCGCAGAGGATTTCCGTTAAATGCCACATTCAACAAAGACGCACAACTTCACCATCCAATTTTCCAACCTACTGTCGGACTCTTGGTTATAAAGGCCCCCTTCGCTCTCCATCACAAGGATCCAGAAGTGAGCAGTGAGCACCAAGCAAGTCCAACATACAGACTCGATTCAATTGTGCTCCAAGATGGCCAAAAAAGTGCTTGTTGTAGGAATGGGCGGTGTCGGTATCGTGGCCGCATACACCATTCAACTTGGAGGATGTGAAGTCACTGGAGTGATTCGTTCAGATTACGATATCGTCAAGGAGAAGGGATACACAATCAACTCTCCAGACTTTGGGAAGATTGAAGGATGGAGACCAGACCACTTCTTCAAGGCCGCCAAGGAGGCCGCCTCCAGCGTTGGTCCTTTCGATTACGTTGTCGTTACCACCAAGAACATCCCAGATTTAACTGTCGTTGAAGATATATTCGCCGATGCAGTCTCAGAAAACACAGTCATTGTCCTACAGCAGAACGGTATTGGAATTGAAAAAGCATGCTTTGAACGTTTCCCAAAGCATATCGTCTTATCAGGTGTCTCCATGATCAGTTCAGCAAACTACCACGGTGTTGTTAAGCAGAGCGGTCCAGATTCCTTAGCGGTTGGATACTTTGACAATGGAATCCATACAAAAGAAGAACAATTGGCAAAGGCTGAGGAGTTTGTTTCCTTCTACAAACACGAACAGAACAACTGTTTCGTCGACCCAGACGTGAAGTACACCAGATGGAGAAAGTTGGTCTACAACGCTGTATTTAACACACTTGGTGCAATCACCGACCTTGATGTTGGAAGACTCGAGCAGTTCGGAGCTGCTGATGGATTGATCTTCCCAGCAATGGACGAGGTCATTGCCATGGCTGCATCTGATGGTGTCACTTTGGACCCTTCCCTCAAGAGAATCATGTATCACAGTGATGATGGTGTATGGTATGAACCATCCATGCTCGTTGATGTTCGCAAGGGGAACCAAATTGAATGTGAAGTGATCTTGGGTAATGCTCTTAAGATCTCACGTGCCAATGGTGTGAAGACCCCAGTGCTTGATGTCGTCTACGAGATGTTGAAGTTGGTTCAATGGCGTATCAAGGAGGCTAGGGGTGTGATCAAGCTCCCAGAAGAGAGACCAGTGGCTGACGCTGAAAAATCTGCAGCAGCTAAGGCCAGTTACTGAGGATAGAAGCGAGCGGTATATCATATATCTGCGGGCTTGCTGGGTGATTGTGAGAGAACAATTGATAGAATAGACACAACCAGGCCACAGTCTTCAGACCTCTCAGCGGATCTTCTTATTTACCTATATTCAACTTCCAAAAGAATTAGAGTCTCACTTAGTAACCCCAACATGTAGAGCTCCCAGTTAAGTGCGCCTCAGCTGTCCGATAGACGAGATGTGGAGCAAAGAAGAAAGACGCGGAACCAAATTGCGTCTACTAGCTGGTGTGACGCGTTGGAAAAGATCACCAAAACATTTAACAACGCGTCCACGCCACCAACGAGACCAAACACATGTGCACCAGAATCAACACTCAAACAGCCGGAGATGGGGTCACGAAACATCATGAACATGCTGAGGGAGCGCTCCTCTCCCCTCAAGGCGCCGACCAACAAGAGCTCCACCACGGCAGCCGCCACCACCACGCCCAGCTCACAGCTAACTCCTGCGCCATCTGAAAGCGTGTCGGGCAGTGACGAAGACTCCGATGACGAACTCGATTTCCTCAAGAAGCTCACACAGAAGGCCAACAACTCCATGAATGAGGCTTCGAAGAAGAGACCAAGTCTCTTTGAAGACCGTGGAGGAATCAAGATCCTCAAACCACCACCAAAGACAAAGCCCCCATTCATCCTTGCGGCTCATCACATTGAGACATTGAGGAAGAGTAAGGAACTGATGGCATTGCACAAGGAGGATGATGCAAAGGCACTGGCAGCAGTGAAGAAAGAAGAAGACTTTGATACATGGCTCAAAACCACGCTAGATCGTGGTGCATACAACAACAAGACTTATATCACTTTTGTTAAGGCACATAGAGAGGAGTTGAAACTAAAGGATTACTATTACTTTGGAACAGTCACAGATAGTGTTCCACTTCGTGAAGAGGTTCCAAGGGCACTATTACTTGTTCCGGGGGCATTCAAGAGACCGTTCGCCTTTGATTTGTTCAATGAAACAGAGACAGAGACAGTGGACCATGAGACTGATACACTGAGTAAAGATGACAAACCAGTGGTGGTGAACAAGAAATACATCTCTCTGTTCCTCAAAAGAATCGGTGGAGCCAGTGTGGACCATCCAGCCATCACCGCAGAGCATTTGCAATTGGACTCCAAGAAACGACTCCAAAGTATACCGCTGGTTCTTTCCAAACTTCGATACTTGACGAGACAGTTGTCATTTTCAAAGTATGACCAAGATGCCACTAATGCTCTTATAAAGGTGGTTGGATTCGTAATGATGGATACAAGAGTACTGGGGACATGTTGTACTGCACAGATCGGTAAGATTGTGGGAGAGATTTTGGATCATCAAGTGCGACATAGAGGAACAGAGCAATTTACTGAGATCATTGACATATGGAAGTCTTGTTCGGAGTTGATGGAACTTCAGTTCAGAATAATTGAGTGTCTCCCACAGTATCCACAGTCTCAAGTTACACAGCTCAAAAGGCTCTTTGCCCTTTCTCTCGTCGTCGACACACCGACGGAAGAAGAGACTCAACTCACAGGACAGGAAATGGACAGTATGATTTATGAGAAGGTTGGCGATGCGTTGGAGACATTCTTGGAAGATCTGGAGTCTTTTAATGATGACCAGTACAAGATATGGATGTACAAGTTGAAGGCTCTTACGCATTGTATCAAGCAAGGGGATCAGAACGATGATATGAAGAGGCTGTCTGCTCTATTACAAAAGATCAAAGTGAAAATGCCAGTATCTTACCAGAACCAAGAACAGAGTCTTTGTCGCTCAGTGGTTATGTTGTTGGACATCCTTTTAGAAGACAAAGAGGTGAGGCTGAATGATATCTATGGCCCATAGGCGTTGTGCAAGCACCAATAGATGCCCTAGTTGATAAAGAAGCTAAAATCTAAAGGGACCAGTTTACCACTGTAGGTCATGCTATCATTAAACTTCATAAACACATATATATCCCCTGATCACTGCACATGTCTTCTCTTTCGTCTGTTGAACAGATCATCAAGTGTAAACTCAACAGCACATCTAGTCCACAAGATTGGAAGAACAGGCCATACACTCTTCTCACCAACAAGGATCCAGTATGGGATGTTCTCCATCGTTCTATGAACATCAAAAACTCTTCCAAAGTCTCTCACAAGTGTTCTTAACTCTGGAACGATGGTCACTTCACTAGAGTTTTTTGGTGTCTTTTCATCAACCGCTAGTCTCTTAACAAAGGAGAACAGAATTCCCGTACGATCCATCAACTCAACACGGTGTTGTAGCTCCAAACCGAGAAGTCTCTGTACAAGCCTCTTGAACTTCCACCCTGACTTATGCTTGATATCATTGACGATAAGGGGTGCCAAGTATGGACGGGCCAACGAAACGATAAAGTTGTTCACGTTGAAAAGTTCAGTGACCCTCGTGTATGGACTTTCAGCATTGTGTCTTTGGTTGGCCTTCTGGGGTGTCAGGAAAGTGCATTGCTTGTTGGAGAATACCTTCATTGGTACAACTAGGTTAGTGAGGTCCTTGATGTATAGTGACACGTTATCAGACAAGACGCCCGTGCCGATGGATGCATAGATGGCGGACCAGATGACAACATTTGGAGCTGTAACGTAGTTCAAAAGTGATGGAATTGAGTTGTCTGTTGGATGTACTGTAATGTTTAGGATCTTCTCTGTGCGCACATAGGCTTCTTCAAATGTCATATCTTCGAGATGGTCCTTCACGTACTTCATAAATACCAAGATATCTTGGGAGTAGCCCTTGGTGACAACGTTCTCAATAATAGACCCATATCTTTCGTCCACATCTGTATTGAGCATGTCAATGGATGCAAGTGCCGCTGGCATGTTCAAGAGAGTCTCTTTCAACTCATCGTTGCGAAGTGTACAAATGAGAGATGCAACAACGGCGCCAATGGCACTTCCGGAAATGATTCTTGGTAAAAGACCCTTGAAGTATAGTGCCTTTACAACACCAATATGACAAAGTCCAAAGAGGGATCCACCTTGAAGTACAAGTGCGGTGGAGCCAAAGGCCTGGCGGGCATCGTGGAAGAAGTCCAACTTCAATTGGTTTGAAGTGAGCCCATGTTGTGAGAAGGGGGTTTCCTCCAAGTAATACAAGCAGTGTAACACTTCTGCAATGTAGTCTTCAATGAGCATCTTCGTTCCCGTATGTGATCTGTTGAAGAGTTCCCGTCCAGCGATTCCTCCAAAGTTTCTCAAGAATCCACCAGTGCGGAACAGCTTCAACAACAGGTCAACGTCTCCTTCACTTCTCGCCTGCTTCAAATCATCAAGTCTTTCGGATATGAGTCTGTAGTCGTACTTGGTACTGCTGAAGTTGTGCCGCCACAGGTCTGAGCCTGTGAGTCTATCAAGATAGTATGCCCCAGCCAGCCACTCTTCATACGATTCCGCCAGGAGAAGCTTCTGCTGTGCCACTGCTGTGGGGCTTTTCCTGTTCCAGAACTCAAGTGTCTTCCTGATCCAGAATGTGGAGATGTCAAATATGAAGTCAATAATAAGCCATGCTGCTGGGGGTATATGGTTCTGTGCCATGTATTGTTAGTGGTTGCTCTTCAAGAAACCCACAAGAGGGACCAGATGCTATCAGGCCAGCAATGTGGAGAGCATACATACCAATACAACGGAAACCAGTGAGAGTAGAAATGAGCTGGGTGAGATGAGCATCTCCTCCCAAAGTTTCAGCTTTTCCTGCACTCTTTATTGAGGTTAAAGCTTCTGAATGTGTTGTTTTAACAAAGAAGTCTTTCAAGTTGTTGTTGTAGAACGAGATGCTCCGCTTTACGGTTGTGTCCAAGAGCCCCTCCCACTTATTGGCACGGGAGAATTGGCAGGGGGTTTCGATTACATAATCAGCTATTCGTTCAAAATACCAGATTATTGTGGATTCATCACATTCATACTCATGTTGTTCAATCATCTAAAGAAGAGTTTACAAGGCTTGTCTCTTGTCACCAAGAAGAGATACTCCTTTTCAATGATCTCCAAAGAATTGTATGGAACAGTTCCTCTAGAGATTGTGAGTGTTCCAGTAACGTCATTTGCCCTCCCTGTTTCAAGAGGTCTCAATGCCAAGTTCAATTGGGATCTGTGAAGCATTCGTGATAGGAAATCCAAAGTCTTGAATTCTGGAAGTGATGCGTTTGCAATTTGTACATCTATGAGCTCTTTGTCCGCTGATGAAATGATGAAGATGGAATCACTCACACGTTGAAGCTTCATGATTTGTGCCAGGAGTTGTTCCGGTTTGATTGTGGTTGCAGAAAGAAGGAACTCAACGCCTTCAATAAACATAACTTTGTTTGAATGTTTGTAAGATTTGGCCTGTTGACAGATGTTGTCAACTACTTTGGCAAGTGATTCAGGGCCTGTGATTTTGGAGAAGAGATCTGTGAACAGGTCAATGAAATGGAAGGCGTCGCCAACATCGATACCGTTCTTTCGTAGATCCTTTTGGTAGAACGGCTCATCATGTATGAAAGATATCACCGTGACATCAGACTTTGGCACTGATCTTTTGGTTATTTGGTCATGGTTTAGCACACATGTTGTGTACAGTGAGTTCTCGATGAGTACGGTGAGCAGCCAGCTTGGGGAGGTTCCTTGTGTGTGTGTGATTAAAGAGCATAGACGTTCCTTTCCATGTGGGACAATTTTGTTATCATGGAAAAACGTCAGGTCTTGTTTTTGGGTCGACATCTTTGTCTTTAGCTAGTTATACGGAAGCGATGAGCTAAGAAAGAAGGGGTGGAAGTAGGCTCACCCTCAAAAGATTTCAGAGCTGTTCCGCGAAATGTTGATCCGCGGCCGGCCAAGGCCTCTGCCTCAAAAATTTTCCACCAACAACGAGGGAACGTATAACAACCACCAAGTTATATAAGGGCTCCCAGTGAACAGAAACATCAACACAATGTCTCTCCCATCCCTCCCAGCCAACTTCGGTGCTGAGAACGCCAAGGTCTCCGCCAAGTACACTGCCCCAGTGCGCCGTCCAATTGAGCCAGTTGGTCGCTACTTCCTCGCCCACGCTTCCCGTGCTCTCAGAGGCCACACATGGTCCGAGTACGAGAAGATCGAGGCTGAGAAGAACGTTGCCGTCGTTGACGAGACCAACGAGGATGCTGACCTCGGTGACGAGGAGCAGGCCGAGGATTTGCTCGCCCATGACCCACGTGACTGGAAGACTGCTGACCTCTACGCCGTCCTTGGTATCTCTCATTTGAGATGGAGAGCCACTGAGGACCAGATCAGACGTGCTCACAGAAAGCAGGTCCTCAAGCACCACCCAGATAAGAAGGGTGAGAACCACTTGACCGCTGATGGATTCTTTAAGATTATCCAGAAGGCCGTTGAGACCATCCAGGACCCAGCCAAGCGTCAGCAGTACGACTCTGTCGATGAGAACGCCGATGTTGCCCCACCAGCTCCAAAGACCAAGTACGACTTCTTCGAGGCCTGGGGTCCATTCTTCGAGGCTGAGGGCCGTTTCTCCAAGAAGCAGCCAGCTCCATCCCTTGGAACCATTGAGTCCACCAAGGCTGAGGTTGAGGCCTTCTACGACTTCTTCTACAAGTTTGATTCATGGAGATCCTTCGAGTTCTTGGATGAGGATGTTCCAGATGACTCCTCCAACAGAGACCACAAGAGATACATCGAGCGTAAGAACGTTGCTACCAGAAAGAAAAGAAAAACCGAGGACAACAAGCGTCTCTTGGACTTGGTTGCCCGTGCATACAAGGAGGATCCACGTATGAAGCTCTTCAAGGAGGCCGAGAAGAAGGAGAAGGAGCGTATCAAGTGGGAGCGTGAAGCTGGTGCTCGTGCTGAAGCTGAGGCTAAGGCTAAGAAGGAGGCTGAAGAGGCTGCTTCTAAGGCTGCTGCTGAGGAGGCTGCCTCTTCTGCTAAGCAGGATGCTAAGAAGTCCAAGGAGGCTGCCAAGGCTGCTAAGAAGAAGAACAAAAGAGCCATTAGAAATGCTGCTAAGGACAATGGATACTTTGGTGATGCTGACAAGGCTGAGGCCATTGACTCTGACATCACCTTGTTGATTGAGTCCTTCGATGACATTCAGTTGCAGGATGTTGCCACCAAGTGTACCGATGCCACTTCTGCTAAGGCTGCTCTTGGTGACATTGCTAAGGAGCTTACATCTTCAGGCAAGCTTCCAGCTTCTGTTTTGACTTACTTTGTTTAAATGCTGAGATAGTTAGCTCTTGTCAAATATAGACTATGCCTTCCTTGGTTCGCCATTTGGTATTGATAGCAAGATTTTGAGTAGTTTGAAGAAGAACATACTAGTAGAGCTTGACACCGCCTTTGATCTGCAATCGAGATCATGAGAATAGCCGGTGCATCGTATATCAATCAAGTTCAGGAGTTGAGAGTTGAGAGTCGAGAGTCGTCATATAGCGCACCTAGATATCGGTGATGTCGTTGCCAAGACTTCGAGATACGAGAACCGCTATTGTTCCTGGCGGGCTTAGTAAAGTTGAAAGGTGGTAAGTGGATCAAAGCTGCAAGTTACAAAAGCACCCTTTATAGGATCTTGGAGAAAGGCCCCGCCCGAGCAAGGCCCCGCCCGAGCAAGGCCCCGCCCGAGTAGCCAAAAGGGTCGATATCTCCAGACCAGACTAGTGATGTGGTGTATATCGCCACATCGCAACTCCGAGAAAGCCGGAGAGGCCCGACGGGAGCAAGTGATGGGCGCTGTTATCCCCCCCCGGCCGTGATCGGTAGCATCCCCGACCACTGTCACTCCGACCCGCCGCTCATCCTCCGCGTTTAAGAAGTGATATCCGCGCGCCTCGCCTCCGCCCGGCTATTTGCCCATCCCAAAGCTCATCCGGAAAGTTTCCCGTTTCGGATGTAGCGCCGCGCTGGGGGACCGTTGAAGTTTTGGAGCTCGATGAAGTGTGCCAACTGAGCTGAGGGCACAGGGGATCCGGTTTTAACTTCTCTTCCTGGAACTTCGAGCTTCTCCCTGCCCCTTCCTGTCCCCAGCAGTGGTATAAGTATCCTCTCACCCCCTCCACCTGTCTCCCCGAGCGAGCACAGCAGAGCCACGCAGCGCTACACAGCTACAAACATCTACACATCTACCACCACCATGTCAGCATCACGGACAACCAGCGGCTCGCCCAGCTCCACCTCTGCCGAGAAGCAAGACGCTATCAAGAGCCCCACAGACTCGTCATCGCAGGAGGGCAGACTGTCACAGGAGGCGTACGACCGTCTGCAGTCGAAGATTCAGCCCAGACCTCCCAACTGGTTCCTCAAGTACTTCATATCGTCAGAGCCACGCCCCATCGTGGAGAACACGGAGGTCTACCCTCTCCTCACTGCCAACATCTTCTCCCTCGTGAGTTTCCAGTGGGCACAGGACATCATCAATAGGGGTTATGCAAGAAGAATTGAAAATGAGGACCTCTACAAGCTAGGAGGGGACCTTGAAGTGAGGGACATGAGCGCAAAGCTTCTTGTCAACTTGAGAAACAGAATTGCAAACTTTGAAAAGAAACATCCTGGCGAGAAATGGTCCAAGTGGCAGCTACTTCTCGCCATCAACGACACATTCTACAAGAGATTCTGGATTACCGCTGGTATCTCCAAATTAGTTGCTGATGTGACACAGGTCACCACCCCACTGGTGGTTAGAGCACTGGTGAAGTACCTCTCACAGAAGGGCCTTCCTAACGGATACACAAAGGCCGGTGAGGCTGTTGGATATGCCATCGCCATCTCAGTGATGCAAATGATTGCCGCCGCGGGAATTGCCCTCTTCTTCCACAACTCTATGGTCTGTGGTGCCCAGGTGAAGGCCACACTGATGAATGAAATCTACCACAAGACCTTCCGTATGAGTACGAAGGCCCGTTTTGACTACCCAAATGGTAAAATCCACTCTTTGGTGATGACTGATTTGAACAGAATTGATTTGGCCGTTGGTACATTTCTCTTTATCCCAGCATTTCCAATCTCCTTTGGTATTGCCCTCGCTGTCCTCGTTGTGAACTTGGGCGCTTACGGTCTCATTGGTATGGGAATCATCATTCTTTTCATTTGCTCTGTCTACTTCTTTAACAAGGAGTTGAAGAAACTTCGTATCAAGTCCACGGTGTTTGTTGACAAGCGTGTTCGTGCTATTGATGAAATCATCAACACTCTGAAGATGATCAAGTTCTACTGTTGGGAGAAACCATACAGTGCCGTCGTGGAGAAGTTCAGAGGCGAAGAGAAGGGTTTCATCTTGAAAATGCAACTTTTGAGATCAGTGCTCAATACTGGTATTTCCACAATCCTAATCTTTGCCGCTATGACAACTTTCCTCATCATGAAGCATTTTGAAAAAAATGGTGGAAACTTTAACCCATCCAGTATCTTCTCTTCCATCACATTGTTCAACACGTTGAGAATGCCATTGAACTTGATTCCAATGTCTACGGGTTTCGCTATTGATGCATGGGTTGCACTTGATCGTGTCTCTGACTTCTTGCAGGTTGAAGAAGGTGAAGATACCCTTGACAGACAAGAGTTGGAAGGTTCTGAGAATGCCATCGAAGTGGTTAATGCCAGCTTCCAATGGGATGTTGAAGAGGATGAGGCAACCAAGCAATACAGATCAGCACAGTTGGTGGCCCAAAAATCAAATGTCACTGGTAAGAGTGAAGAGGCAGAGCTAGGTTTTCCAGGTTTAAAAAACGTTAACCTATCCATCAAGAGAGGTGAATTGGTCATTGTCACTGGTTCCATTGGTACAGGTAAGACATCTCTTTTGAATGCTATTGATGGATCCATGCGTAAGGAATCTGGTGAGTCTAGAATCTTTGGATCACTAACATTCTGCTCATACCCATGGGTCCAAAACGCCACCATCAGAGATAACATCATCTTTGGATTGCCCTTCGAGAACAGGAAGTATCAGTCTGTGGTGAAGGCTTGTGCATTGGATGTTGACTTCACCGTTCTTGAACATGGTGATATGACTGAGGTTGGTGAACGTGGTATCACATTGTCTGGTGGTCAAAAGGCAAGAATCAACTTGGCAAGAGCAGTCTATGCTGACAGAGACATCATTCTTCTCGATGACGTTCTCAGTGCTGTTGATGCAAGAGTGGGTAAGCACATCATGAACGAATGTATCTGTGGACTTCTTGCCAACAAGACCAGATTGCTTGCTACTCATCAGCTTTCACTCATTGGTGCAGCTGATAGAATCATCATCTTGAATGGTTTTGGTACAGTGGACATTGGTACGCAGGAGGAACTTCTTGCCAGATCACCTGAGTTTTACAACTTGATGGAGTACTCTAAGAAGACCGAAGAGGAGGGAGAGGAAGAGTTGAAAGAGGCAGGACTTGTGGATGAGGATATGGTGGCTGTGATATCTCGTCAGGCAACTAAGATATCCAGAGCACAAACCAACATGGATGATGACGAGGACGAAGAAAAACAGGAAGCCTTTGACAACTCTGAACAGAGAGGTACAGCCTCAATCTCCATTGGAATCTATTTCAAGTATGCTATGCTTGGTGCTGGTCGTTTTGGATTCCTCGCTGTCTTTGCATTCATTATTTTCTTTTTCCTCAATGGTTTCCTTCAGGTGTTCTACTCTGTGTGGTTGTCTTTCTGGTTGAGTAAGAAGTTTGACATCAGTGAAACTGCCTACCAAGGATGGTTCATTGGTTTCTGCTTTGCTGCTTTTGCCTCATATGCTACTGTCTACGCCATGTTGGCAGCTATCAACAACAATGCCGGTTTGGAGTTGTTCAACTTGAGTTCTCGTAAGCTCTTACAGACTCCAATGGCATTCATGGATGTGACCCCGTTGGGAAGAATTTTGAACAGATTCACGAAGGATGTTGATACTTTGGATACTGATATGATTGAACAGTTGAGACTGTTTGTCACATCTGTTAATATGGTAGGTGCTACTATCATTTTGTGCTCTTGTTACATTCCTTGGTTCCTCATCGCTGTTCCATTTGCTGCATTTGCATACTACTTGCTTTTCACATACTACAAAAGATCAGCTCTTGACATCAAAAGAATTGAATCCATCAACAGATCTTTCGTGCTGTCTGTTTTCAACGAGACTCTCTCTGGTATGAAGGTCATCAAGTCATACACATCAGTTGATAGATTCAAGAACCATTACATGGATCTCATTGACAACATGAACTCTGCATACTACTTGACTTTTGCTAATCAAAGATGGCTTTCTCTTCGTCTTGATCTCATCAGTTCATTGCTTACTCTTTTCATCTCTTTAATGTGTGGTCTTGGTGTCTTCAAAGTTTCCAGTTCATCTGCTGGTCTTCTTGTCTCATACATGGTGCAAACGTGTGCTTTGATGTCTATTCTTATGAGATCATTGACTCAAGTTGAGAATGACTTCAACTCTGTTGAGAGATTGTTTGAGTATGCATTTGACTTGCCTCAAGAGGGTCCATTTGAAGTTCCAGAGAACAAGCCTGTTGAATCTTGGCCACAGAAGGGTACTATCGATTTCAACAATGTCTCTTTGGCCTACAGAGAAGGACTACCACTTGTCTTGAAGAATGTCTCCTTTGATGTTCAAGGAGGCCAGAAGATTGGTGTTTGTGGAAGAACAGGTGCAGGTAAGAGTACGATCATGAACGCTCTGTTCCGTATCAGTCCATTGGCTACTGGTAACATCACCATCGATGACGTTGACATTGGAACCATTGGTCTTTCTGATCTGAGATCCAAGCTCTCGATCATTCCACAAGATCCTGTATTGTTCCATGGTACCATCAGACAGAACTTGGATCCCTTCAATTCTGCTGCTGACGCAGACCTCTGGGATGCCTTGAGAAGAGCATGGCTTGTTGAAGACGGTGATCCAGGTCTTGGTGCTTACGCTGCTGGTGAAGTTAACCTCAAGACATTGCACAAGTTCCATCTTGATCAACTTGTTGAAGACGACGGTGCCAACTTCTCTCTTGGTGAACGTCAACTTTTGGCATTGGCAAGAGCCTTGGTTCGTAACTCCAAGATTCTGATCTTGGATGAGGCTACATCGAGTGTTGACTACGAGACCGATGCAAAGATTCAAAGTACCATTGTCAACGAGTTCAGACAGTGTACCATTCTGTGTATTGCACACAGACTCAAGACCATTCTCAACTACGACAAGATCTTGGTTTTGGATAAGGGTGAAGTCCGTGAGTTTGATACCCCATACAATCTTTTCAAGCTTGGTGGTATTTTCACGGAGATGTGTGAGAGATCAGATATCAAGGAGAAGGACTTTGCTCAACAGCAGGCCGTTGAGAACTAGGTCGATGCATTTTAATGTTTTCATGGGATTTATGCATTTTTGTATCTAATTATTTTATTTGTTAATTTATTTGCATGGGATACTTCATATTAATTCAGCAGTAGTTCTTGTTCACGTATTCTGCCAAAGCTGGATTGACATAGACTTCATTATGCTTTCCCAAATGTGCAACGTGAAGGTGGTAACTGATGCCTGCATCTTGTAACTGCTCCTGTAGCCATTTGGTTTGACGTATACTGAGAAGTTCATCCTCAAAACTTTGGATGATGTGTACCTCTGTGTCCTTGAGTTTATCCAGTGGCATCTGGCCAACTGATTTGTAGTCTTCATGTGCATCCTTCACGAAGAACTCATAGTCCGGATACTCCTTGAGTAACTCAGCATTGTCATAAATACCTTCCACGAGGAAGACCTTGTCCACTTTGATAGTGGAATCCAGAGAATTTAAACATTGAATGGCGAGCATGGCACCCACGCTGTGTCCAATGAACGAGACCTTGTCCGCTCTTAGCTGCTTGGTGCAAAGCCCAGTGGCAGCGGTGACATCTTCGGCAAACTTCGGGTACTTGACCTCATCACTGAGCCTGTAGTCAACAGAGCACAGAGGAATTGTCTCGTTCAAAATTTTGGCAAACTCATCGGCGTCTCTGTCGGTGTTTGTGGGGTCTCTCCAGGCGCCTCCGTGGATGAAGATAAGCGGAGGCAGACCCAGTGTGTCCATGAACGGCGAGATGTGGTCGTAGATGGACAGCACTTGTCGCTTGTGGTCGCCATAGTGTACCTGTCTGTAAGGTTCTGTGCTGTCTTCGAGCTGTTCCATTTGGTGTCTCTGTATGGACAATGATACTTTTGGTTGTACTGCGCTGGTTGTGTTCAAAGATCTGAAGTCTCCGGTGTCTTGGAGTATGCGAAAGGTCAAGTCCACAGTATGTGTGCCCGTACCGGAAAAGTTCGCGAACACGTTTGATACCCCACGTCACCCCGGCCTGTTTCCGCCCTGAGAACAACAACTTGAGATAAACTCGCCACTTCTGCTTTCTGCTCTCCCCACCAAAATACTTCTTGCAACACACCAAAGAACAACCAGAGCATGGAAGAGGAGTTTATCAGAGAAGAAGGTGAGTCTTGCTATATGAAATGCTGGCTCATGCTTGCTGCCCTGTCGACAGCTCGGTGAACAGACATGCTGTTAAGAGCTCAAGATCAAGAACGCATATACTAACAAGAAGGGAAAAAGATCTAAAGGCATTTGAAAGAGCACTGAATGAGGAATACGTTCCTGTATCACTGAGCGCAAAGGAAGAGGTTGATGTTACACAGCGCATTGTTGGCTCGCAGGAGCTCTCAGGCGCCGTTCAGCCCGTGGAGAAGATCACATCAAAGAATGACTGGGCACCAATGCATCGGCGTGTCGAAGAAGGAGAAGAACGGGCAAAAAGGAAATCCAACGGGAAGAAAGACGAGTATTTCCAGAGCTGGAGTTACAGCTTACTACGATACCCGATCTTGGTACCTATTCTCATATGGCTCTCTTTCTTGACGATACTCTACATGTTCCTGAGAGTTTACATTGCACTCTATGAAAGATTCTTCCGTTGGACAGGAAAGAAAAGAAGGCTTCGTGAAGTGCTCAGAGACAGCAAGAACTACGAAGAGTGGATCGAAAATGCTAAGGCCCTGGATGAATACCTTGGGTTGGGCAAGTGGAAGTCAAAAGAGCATTTCTACTACTATGACTATGATACGCTCAAGATGACTGTTCGCAAACTCAAGTCACTCCAGAAGACTCAAAGCATTGAAGAGCTAATGCTAGTCTTGCAGAGCTGTGTCAAGGGTAACTTTGCAGGTACTGAAAATCCATTACTCTACTCTCAGACTTACTATGGAACTAAGACCATCGTGGAGGAATACAATGCACAGGTTGTAAGTGCACTGGAAATGGTGACGAATGACACGACAGTGGCACCAGATATCAAGAAGTCGTTCTTCAAATCACTTTCAAAGAACTTTGGAAAAACTGCACTGAGTCTTTCTGGAGGTGCCACTATGGCATATAACCATTTTGGTGTGATCAAGGCACTATTGGACAATGATCTCTTACCCACTATCATCAGTGGAACATCGGGTGGTGGTATTGTTGCCGCTCTTGCAGCTTCCAGAACGAATGAGGAGTTGAAAGAACTTCTCACACCAGAATTGGCAAAGAGAATCAATGCATGTGAAGATCCAATCAGTACTTGGTTCCCCAGATTTTGGCGTACCGGTGCAAGGTTTGATTCTGTTGATTGGGCTCGTAAGGCCATGTGGTTTTCTAAAGGTTCTTCTACTTTCAAGGATATCTATGAAAGAACTGGAAAGATCTTGAACATTTCCACTGTCCCAGCAGACCCTCATTCACCTGTGATTCTCTGTAACCACGTCACTGCACCAAACAGTGTTGTCTGGTCCACTGTGCTTGCCTCGTCTGCGGTTCCTGGTATTTTGAACCCAGTTGTGCTCATGATGAAGGATTCAAAGACCCAAGAGCTTGTTCCATTCAGTTTTGGTACTAAGTATAAGGATGGTTCATTGAGAACTGATATCCCAGTCGAGGCTTTGAACACATACTACAACGTGAAGTTCTCTGTTGTCTCACAGGTGAATCCACACATTTCTCTATTCTTCTTTGCACCTAAGGGATCAGTCGGACGTCCTGTGTCGAGATCCAAGACTGGATTGAGAGGTGGCTTTATTGGCGCCGGATTGGAAACGTTCATCAAACTTGAGAACCGTAAGTGGTTGCAACTGATCCGGAGTCTTGATTTGTTACCACATCTCATGGACCAGGACTGGTCAAACGTGTGGCTCCAGAAATTTAGCGGTACAGTGACTATCTTCCCGAAGATCAACCTCTTCGATTTGAGATACATCTTGACTGATCCTGATGAGGCAAGATTGGGGAAGATGATCCGCAATGGTGAGATTGCAACATTCCCTAAGCTGCTATTTATCAAACACAGACTCAATATTGAAAGACAAATTGAAACTGGATTGAAGAAGTACAAACCTGTGGGCAAGAGAATGGGATCTCCAAACCCAGCCAAGGAGTTCACGTTCAGTGATTCTGAGGATGAGACGAGACTGAAGTTCAACACCGAGGCACAATATGGATTACAATTCCAGATGAGATTTGATGAAAGAGATGACGATGAGACCACTGATGAGGAGCTTGGCATCGACGAGGTCATTGAGCTGAAGGATGATACTGCTCGTGCTACAGCAGGGCCACCCAATGCAGATGGGAACGCCTTTGGCGGATTTTTGAGACGCAGAGCCTCAGCTTGGCTATGAGATGATTTATTTGATAATACACCGTATACAGTAACGACCCATTAATGACATGATTGATTAGATAACCACAATAGTGTAGCATTCCCGTTTGTTGAAAGTGTGGGGTTCCTGTAGCTGTGGCACTCGCCAGGTCGCGGCTTTTGATGGAAAACCCGAAGATGAGCACAACTTGAACCAGAAGCCAACGACAGACAGAGAAACTCGAACAATAAACATCGATGAAAGATGGCCAAGTTCTCCAACAAGATCACAACGCTGCTGCTGGACATTGAGGGAACCGTGTGTCCAATCACATTCGTGAAAGACGGCCTCTTCCCCTACTTCCTCGACAAGCTTCCACACGTGCTTTCCCAGGAGAGTTTCCCACCAGTGGCCACAGCATCACCAGTCTCCGCCATCCTTGCACAGTTCCCGTCCGATGTCAACCAATCGGCCTCTTCTCTTGAGGCTCATATCACATCGCTAGTCAAGAATGACGTGAAGGAAAAGAATCTGAAGTCATTGCAAGGACTCGTATGGCAAGGTGGATACGATTCGGGAGAGATCAAGGCGCCATTGTACAAAGATGCAATCGAAGCAATTGAGAAATGGAACAGCGAGGGGAAGGAGGTATACATTTACTCATCGGGGAGTGTAAAGGCTCAAAAGCTTTTGTTTGGACACGTGGATGTGGATGGCCAGAGCACAGATATGAATGGGCTCTTGAAAGGGTACTTTGACATCACCACATCCGGGTACAAGGGGGAGAAGAGCAGCTACGACAGCATTGCAAAGGACATAAAAAGGGACCCTAAGGAGATCTTGTTCCTCAGTGACAATGTCAAGGAGGTTGCAGCTGCCTTGGAGGCGGGGATGCACTCACTGTGTGTCGTGAGACCAGGAAACGCTCCACTGAGTGAGGAGGACAAGGCTACATTCACGCTGGTTGAGGACTTCGCCACATTTGATATCTAGAAGTTACAATAGATACTCATGAGTTGACATAATGATAGACTCCCTATCATTCTCATTAGAAGTAGATGAGTCCTCAAAGTGAGAGGATTCATAGGCACAAACTTGAACTCAGCTCATCGCGATTAGGTAATCAAGCAAAAAAAAAAAAAAAAAAACTAGAAGAGGTATCAAAATTTTTCTATACAGCCTCTCTAATCTATACCCCCACAAACGCTCAGACCACCACAAAACAACAATCAAAATGGGTCTTGCCGGTGTCAAAGTGAAACAGAGATTTGGATACGATCCACGAAACACAAAATGGGCCAACGACACAGACCGTTTCGGACGCCAGTATCTGGAGAAGCTGGGATGGAAGCCAGGTGCAGGTCTTGGACAAGTGACACATGCAGTCACCACACACGTCAAAGTGGCCATCAAGGACGATAACGTTGGTCTTGGTGCCAAACTGGCGAAGAAAGTCAAGAAAGACGAGTTTGATAGTGGTGAATGTGCCGGACTTGACGTGTTCCAGCGTATCTTGGGACGTCTGAATGGTAAGGAAGAGGAGATCAACAAGGAGTTGGAGATACAGAGAAAGGAAAACATCATCAATGGTAAATGGGGAATGCATTTCGTCAAGGGAGACACACTAAAGAGCACGTGGGATGCTGAGTCTAAGAAGTTGAAGGGTACAGATGGAAGTAAGAAGAGATTAAGACAAGATGACGAGAGTGGTGGAGACGATAGTGATAGCTCATCTGAAGAAGAGGCACCTAAGAAGAAATCCAAGAAGGAGAAGAAGTCTAAAAAGGAAAAGAAAGATAAGAAGGACAAGAAAGAGAAGAAGACAGATAAAGTAAAGAAGGAGAAGAAGGAAAAGAAAGACAAGAAAGAGAAGAAGGACAAGAAAGATAAGAAGGAGAAAAAAGAAAAGAAGGACAAGGAAGAAGTCACGCGTGAAAGCATGCTAAAACCTTCAGAATCAAGGGAAGAATCACCTGCAGTGAACACAAGACTACACGTAAGGTCCAGATGGATCAGACAGAAGAGGGCGGCCACAATGGATGCAAAGGCTTTGAACGAAATTTTCATGATCTCCAACAATTGATCCGAAGTCTCTACGACATATACATCTAGACGAAGACTTTTACACATCAATGGGTATTTATTAATACACACACATAGCATTTAATGTGTGCGTAAACTCGTAGGTTTTTTTTTTATTCAGATCAAAGCCAAGGCTGAGACACCACCGAACAAGACAGTGATCAAACCAGTGACCAAGACCATGTTGGAGACATCCAATGGAGGTCTAACAAAGGCTCCCTTAGAGTTGGATGTAGCTGTTCCCGATGATGAAGCTGTTCCTGAGCTTCCACCAGATGAAGAACTGGCTGAACCTCCACTGGAAGAACCAGAATCAGAATCAGAATCAGAGCCAGAACCGGAACCGGAACCGGAACCTGAACCACCAGAGGCGGAGGCAGAAGCTGCAGAAAGAACTGATGAACATGTTGACGCGGTAGATGCGTCTGAGTTCAAAGAAGCTGATCCATCAAAGGAACAGTCAGACTCATTCGAACCATTGTCCTCGTAGTACTTGTTCAAGAGGTATGACAACTTTGCCTTATCACCACAGAAGGAGAATGCTCCATACTCACCAGAAGTACCGTTGGCACTGATATCTGAGCAGTCAATCTCTCCACAAATGACACCATACAAGTCACCATAGTCCTTCTCATCAACGTCATCAGCAACAACACACGAGACGGAGTCTGAGATACACTTACAAACAGATTCATCGGGTGTTGGTGGTAACTCCGTAGCGGCTTTCCATGTGTTTGCCTGCTTTGGACAAGACAGAGATGTGGTTTGAACATCACCGGAACTGGCACTTGATGGGCTAATCTGTGCAAGCTCAGACTTCAAGTTGTTGTAATCGGCAAGTGTAGAGACATCATCACCATCGACAGAGACCAAACCATAGTCATTGGCCTCTTGGAAGTACATGTAGACGATACCACCAGACCAAACGTCAGTCATATCATCACTGTACAACACTTTGACTTCACTGAATTCACGTGGTTGAACCTCGTTACAACCATACTCAGAGAAGAAGATTGGAACACTGAGGTTTTTGAATTCTGCGGTTCTGTCCTCGTATCCAGACTCTTCAAAAGTGGAGTTACCACACCATTCGTACATGTTGATACCGTAGAAGTCAACTTTGACATCTTCATCACCACAGGCAAAGTAATCGGCAATGGCAACACGGGTCTCAGCGTCATCGTTCGATGAGTATCCAACTGGGATGTCTCTGTACCCTTGATCAGAAATGTATGACTTAACGTCTCTCACTGCAGCCTTGACAAAGGCAGAAGCTTCAGAGTTGGTCTTGTTGTTGGTGACCTCATTACCGGCAAAGAATCCGAGAACGTTTGTGTAATTGGACATGGCATCCACGACATCTGTGTAACGCTTGAGAAGGTCCAAGTTCCACTCTGGAGAGTCTCTGTTGATGGACTCAGAGGGCTGAGACAAGTCAGCAATGATGTAGATACCCGCGTCAGCAAACATGTCCATACACTCCTTGTGTGACACGGATGTGTTCAGGGCATACACACGCAACACGTTGGTGTTCAAGTCCACGAGGTATGGCAAGTCTCTCTCACAAGCGTCTGCATCGGCGAGTGGGTCGACAAAGTCTGTTCCTGCGGTGGTGTTTGCAGTGTCCTGCTGGTAGGCAACACCTCTGATGTAGAACTGGGAGCCGTTGTTGGAGTAGAAGAACTTGTTGCCGACAACCTCGATGGATGGGATGTCAGCGTCTGTGCCGTCGGTGTCCTGGTTGGCGAGCGCCGGTGCCAGGAGCGGCAGAGCCATAGCGAGCGACTTGAGGAACTTCATGGCTGCTTCTCTCTATAGTAGTGAGTGTTGAGTGAGCGTCAGGGGAGGGCAGCTAGACCTGTAATTGACCTGCTCAGAGTGTTGGTCTCGGTGGGCCTCGGGGAGCACGCACGGTACTTATACGCTACACGAAACAACAGACAGCAGACACAGCCTCGACCGTGGCGGACACGCCAAACACGGTGACACGAGCCCCTCCTGTGGAATGCCCAGCTCAGCTGCTGCACTTAACAATCCCCACCATCTACTGATCGACGTGTAACAAGAGTTGCTGTTCCGCCGCCAAAAAAGCAAAGGTGCCGAGCTCGCCCGCGCCCAAAAATACCCCAGACACGCGGGCCTAGATCACCGCCGCGAGTGGCCAACTTCCAAGCTCCTGGGCACGTGACAACTCTTGGAAGTTGGTGGGCTATGTATACACACACGTGTCTGTGAGGGTGCTCAGGTTGGGGAATTGTTGGTGCTGGAATGCTGGTGTTTCTGTGCCTTTTGGTTCCAAGAATCCAGAGATCGATCTCCCTCCAGAACGTGACAGATGCAGAGCAGCGGGCTTATAGGCGTTGGCCGACGCAGGGGAGCGTCAGCACAAACAACGGCCCCACAACTTCGGATCCACCGCTTTGTTCTATACAATTGAGCTCTTAACACACAAGAAACAATATACACGTGTCATTAGATACCTCTCAATGCTTAGTATTTTCAATCATCTACTCATCGACTTCTCTTGGTGCGCCAGCACGTTGTTTATAACCTCTCGGTGGATATGGATCGAGCACCTGGTTGCACATCGCACCTTGACATCATAACCACAGGGGAAAAAGATCCAGCTTCCCCTCGCAAACCAATTCTAGAAGCAAAGAACACGGTAAGCACAACATCAACACGACGCGTTTGTTTACACAAACAGACACTTGGCTTACCTTAAGAGGAAGCTACGCGGTACTCAAAGCGGATCAGGAGTGCTGTTCGATGACATCTTTACCACCAAATGACATCATCTGAGTCTGGACTCCATCACACAGCACGGGCACCTCCTCCTGATATAAAAACAGCCCACCATCCGCTAATTTCAGAAGATCTACGATATCCAAACCGGGGTGTAAAACATAAAACATGGGGGGTAATCAAATTTAAAGATGACTTAACAGACTTTGAAAGGTCAGTAATTGTCAATGTATGAGAGACCAGTTAAGTCATGGCCTCAAGTGTATTTATCAAGTCAGAAATGATCTCTAACCTTACAAAAGAAGAGCAGAGAGACCAGTGATGGCAACGGCAACCAAGCCCATAGCGGCAACGTTCTCACCACCTGGACCTCTTGCAGCAGCACCAGCGGATGAAGATGATGCAGAGGAAGAGGCAGACGCAGAGGCAGATGAAGAAGAAGAAGAACCAGTGGCAGATGAGGAAGCAGCACTGGAGGACACATCAGCGTCAGAGGAGATGTGGCTGAAGCCAGAAACAGATCCACTACCGTCAGATCCAGCAGCCTCCAAGGCAGAAGAGCAGACAGATGCGGTGGAGGCATCATCGTTGATGGTGGCAGAACCGTCAAAGTCACAAGCATCATCAGAACCACCTTGCTCCTGGTAGTACAAGTTCAAGACGAAGTCCAACTGCTGCTTAGCAGAACAGAAGGAGAAGGCACCGTACTCACCGCTGGTACCGTTACCAGTGATACCGGAACAGTCAATGTATCCACAGACGATGGAGAAAAGGTCAGAGTAATCATCCTCATCAATGTCAGAGGAGACAACACAGGAGTTAGCCTTCTCCATACACTCACACAAGCTCTCATCTGGAGTTGGTGGGAGGGCAGTGTTGGCCTTCCAGTTGGAGTACATGGTTGGGCAGGCCAAAGTGGCATCAGTGGCGGTGACATCGGAGGACTTGGCAGAAGTTGGGGTAACGGCCCAGATCTCAGAGGAGTAGTAACCAAAGTCGGCCAAAGTGGAAACTTCATCGTTATCGATGGAGACAAGACCGTAGTTGTTAGCCTCCTCGAAGTACAAGTAAACAATACCACCGGACCAGACATCGGTCATGTCATCAGAGTACAAAGCGGCAACCTCGGTGAACTTTCTTGGTTGAACCTCGTTACAACCGTACTCGGAGAAGAAGGCTGGAATGGTCAAGTTGGCAAACTCCTTGGTTCTGTCAGCATAACCGGACTTGGCAAAGGAAGAGGAACCACACCATTCGTACATGTTAATACCGTAGAAGTCAGCTCTAACGTCTTCATCACCACAGGCAAAGTAGTCAGCCATGGCAACACGGGTATCAGCATCATCGTTAGAAGAGTAACCAACTGGGATCTTTCTGTAGTCCTTGTCGGAAATGTAAGCCTTGGTGTCTCTAATGGCAGCCTTGACGAAGGCAGAGGCATCGGTGTTGGTCTTGTTGTTGGAAACCTCGTTACCGGCGAAGAAACCGAGAATGTTGGTGTAGTTCTGGAATTCATCAACAATGGTGGTGTAACGGTTGTAGAGCTCAACGGACCAAGTTGGGCTAGATCTGTCAATGGAGAGATCTGGCTCAGAGAGATCGGCAATCACGTAGATTCCAGCATCTTGGAGCAAGGAGAGACATGTTGTGTGGTCCTGGGTAGAGTTGAGGGCGTAAACACGGATCACGTTGGTGTTGAGGTCAACGAGGTATGGAATGTCTCTCTTACAGGAATCAACGTCGGCAAGCGGGTCGACGAAGGACTCTCCGGCCTTGACGGTGGCAGTGTCCTGCTGGTAGGCGACACCTCTCATGTAGAACTGAGATCCGTTGTTGGAGTAGAAGAACTTGTTACCAACGATCTCGATAGCTGGGAGATCCTCGGCAGCAGCGGCCTTGAAGAGACCAGCTGAGGCAGCGGCGTAGGCCAACGTCTTGAGCAGCATTTGTGTGTGGTGAAAGAGTGGACAGCCCCGGTGAGCAGAAGTTGAAGTCTGGGAGTCTGGGAGAGAGCTTGTTGGTGGAAGAATTCAAAACACGGGCGAGGAGGTCTCAATTTGAATCGCGGGCTCGGCCGTTGTGAAAAAACGACATTCGCACGGAAAGGGCGCAGCAGATCCGGAAATTTGTAAACAAACACACCAAAACGCGGTCGTGGGCGTTTTCGCAATTCCCCGATCGGGGAAGAGCTTTTCGCCAAGAGGCCTGGTGCGGGACACATGTGCTAAAAAAAGCGCGTCAGATTCGCTCCATTTTTTGCGCCATTTTTTGCCATTCCGCATCTCCGCGTCTCCAGACTCCACCTGGGCGACATCATCTGCTTCAACTCCATCACCAGCCTTGGTGCTCTTGACGCTCATCATGTTCATATGTGTCGAGTCAGCTGCTTCATGAAAGGCTAAAGATCTTGAAGTGACCATCAACTACAGCAAGTTATTCGTACTAAGTAGTATGTCATTCAAATCGTTAAGTACATAACCATATCTATATCAAACCTTCATCAATAACCAACAGAAAATCAAAAATCATATGGAGTCATATGTGCAACTCGTGGGAGAAAGCCGCTCACAGTTTACTTGACCTCAGCGTTGGTAGAGGCAGTCAACTGGGCCTGAGCGACCAAGTTCTTTGGAGCATCCATGACTGGAAGCATAACCTCAATCATTCTGATCTTAGTTGGCTCAGCAAAGTCCTTGTCACCACAAACCTTCTCAAAGTCACCAGTGCTGGAAAGTCTGACGGCATCGTAGTTCTTAGCACCGAAGGTTGGAAGCAAGGCCAAGTGGTCCCAAGACTGAATGTCGTTGTAGGTGGCAGTCTCACCGTGAATCAATCTCTCAATGGTGTAACCATCGTTGTTCAAGACAAAGATGTATGGGTTAAGACCCCATCTGATCATGGTGGAGATCTCCTGGACAGTCAACTGCAAGGAACCGTCACCAACGAACAAGATAACTCTTCTGTTCTTGTCAATCTCCTCAGCAGCGGCAACAGCACCAAGAGTGGCACCAACGGAGTAACCAATAGAACCCCACAAGACCTGGGAAATACCAGTGGTGTTGTTTGGGAATCTGGTCTGGATGATACCAAAGGCAGAGGTACCGGTCTCAGTCAAGACAATGTCACCTTCACGCAACCAAGAGGACATCTTGGTCCAGATCCACTCCTGGGTCAATGGGGTGTGTGGGGAAGATGGAGAGTTGGTCAACTTCAAAGATGGAACTGGAGTTGGCTTGTATCCCTTGACGGCAGCTGGAATGTCCTTGACAAGCTTCTGAAGAACTGGCTTGAACTGGACACCTGGGAATGTAGCGTTTCTGATCTTGATGTAGTCAGAGTGGAACTCAACAATGTTCTTGGTCTTGTAAGAGTAGGAGAAAGAACCAGTGTTGAAGTCAGAAAGCAAAGCACCAACGGACAAAACCAAGTCAGCAGACTCAACAGCCTCCTTAACATCTGGCTTGGACAAGGTACCGACGTAGACACCTCCAAATCTTGGGTGTTGCTCATCAACGACACCCTTACCCATTGGTGTGACATAAGTTGGGAATTGGGTAGCATCAATCAATGCCTTGGTCTCAGCCTTAACATCGTGACGAGCGGCACAGGCATCAACGAGGATGATTGGGTTCTTAGCACCCTTAACCATCTCAAGAACGGTGTCAATGACCTCAGACTCAGCCTCGGCATCGTTGTCCTTCAAAGACAAGTCAATTGGAGTCTTCAACAAGTCAGAGGAAACAAGATCGTCAACCAAGTTGGCTGGCAAGGCCAAGTAGACTGGTCTCTGGTAGACGTAGGCGGTTCTGATACAACGGTCAATCTCAGAGGCAGCAGAGTTGATGTCCTTGATGAAAGCGGTGGTCTGGGAGATGTTGGAGGACATTCTGTGGAAGACAGTGAAGTCACCGTTACCCAAGGTGTGGTGCAAAAGCAACTGCTTAGCCTGGGAGGAGATGGATGGGACACCAACGATGTGGACAACACCAACGTGTTCAGAGTAAGAACCTGCAATACCGTTCAAGGCAGAAAGCTCACCGACACCGAAGGTGGTGACAAGAGCAGAGATACCCTTAATTCTGGAGTAACCATCGGCAGCGTAGGCAGCGTTCAACTCGTTGGCGTTACCGGCCCATCTGAGTCCATCAACCTCGTAGATCTTATCCAACAAGGACAAGTTGAAATCACCTGGAAGACCAAAGATGGTGCGGACCTCGACCTGTTTAAGTCTCTCAAAGAGATAACGACCCAAAGTGATGTCTCCTGTAGTCATGGCGGTGATAGTGGTGGTTTGTGTGTGTGTGTTGTAGTTGTTTGCGATTGTTCAATAGAACGTTTGCTTGATGGTTCTAAGCCATTGTGATAGGGACCATTGCTGAATGAGCGAGGGATCCCCTCTTTTTATAAGCTTCGCCAGGGGCGTTGCCCTGTTGTGCAGTTGACACCATTTGATGCGCAATCCCAAGGTTGTGGGCAGAGATTGTGGTGTTGCGCGTGGCCCTACCATTGCATAAACGCATAACGCTAACTGAATAGGGATGGGATGGCTACACAGGAACGGCTACGAGCGAGAGAGATGATGGATCCAGGCCAGGATGGAACAACAGGGCAGCTGGGGAGCGGACGTCAGAGGGTGTCCCAGTGGGGTGTGCGGGAGGGTGTTGCGGTTGTTGAGTGGAAGAGGTGTAATTGCGTTGCGCGAGCGTCCCGGGTTGCGCCTGTCACCAGAGACACCGATGAGGAGAAGCAACTTGGAGCCTTTGAGGTTCTAGGGGGAGGAGCTACCAGTATACCAGCCACGAGGAAGAGGAGCCGCACAGCATGGGGGAAGGACTCCGGTGACCGGGACCACGGCAAGCTCCAGGTGGTCCACGTGATGGGGAGTCCTCTCTTCGCCTGGCCACAGAGAGCGTGGGGCATGGAGATCAGACGGGAATCGCGCACCTCGTGGCTGATCGCTAGGCTCCAACCACGCCACCAGGCAAGGCAGTGTGGCCCCCCCACTGCGCTCACTGCGCTCGGGGTGGGGGGCGCTCTTGGTGTTTGAGTTCTCATGAAGCACGTAGAGAGAATGGAGCTAGCAGAGAGGACATCTGTATATAGCTGTGCAGCCTCTCTCAGATCGTGGATAGCCATTCCATAGAAAGCAAGCCAGAGACATAATGACATGAGCGTCTCTCGCGGGCCTCGGGTTTTGCGGCATTGAGTGCGCGCTCTATCGCTCAGCTAGCACTATGGGTACCGCCTTCTCTACGCTTCGTACCTACCCAACATCTAGAGCTGGTATTCGTACAGGCTGTTCAAGCTGTAGTATGTGGTCTACAGCGAACTCGAATTCGTCGGTGTGTCTACATATACAAATGAGAACTCAGACCACATCTCTTTAGAGCTGGTATGGAAGTCGGTATGACGGCAACAATACATATCCCTAAAAGTATGATCTCAGACATCTAAGTGATAACTTGGTAGCTCTCACCGTAGTTCTTGAATACACCCAGTGCATAAGTATCAACCAGTATATACTGAGTTGAAATCCTTGCTGGTTGGACACATCGATCACTGTTAGCGTCCAACAGTCATAGACGTCCAACCCTGTAGTACACTGTTCCTGTATACCAAAATATTCTCAACATCGAAGCACCATGATACATGATAAACAGGCAGATGACTGTTATATCAAACTGACAAACGAAAAGTGGCAGGCCTCAAAAGGAGAGCCACCTTCCAACGTAGTGTGCCGGCCCTGATCTGAAGTACGTAAACTCGATCCTCATGAAGTTTGCATATTAAGGACAAGTTTCGCGATACCGGCCAAAGCTGCAGGTCGTCAAAGTTGGCCCCGTACATAGCTCCAGCTCTCCACAGTGCCAAAGCCCCACACTCAAGGCAGAAAGCGGCTTCAGTCACAGCAATTGACACTTCCACAGCACTGTGTCTTTTCTAAGTCGAGCCAATTGCCCAGCCGATTAAGACAGGCTCCAAATGTCATCGTCCACAGTGCTTCGGGCGGACTTCACGCCGATTCCCACACCTCGCCGCTCAGGCGCTATCGCCACCACGAACCCCGTGGTTGCATCCATCTTGCGCAGATCGTTTCCTCTCTTTGTGATTTCGAATAACGTGTTGGACTTCTTCACGTGGCATCGTCGTGACCCGCTATTGAATGGACTCTATTGGACTGTGGTGCTCACATGTATCTTCTACTACCGCGCGGCCTGTTTATTTGGAGCACTCCTTGCAACCGCACTCTATTGTTCAGTCAACTACTACGTGAATTCAGTATACATTGATGTTCAGCGTGAAACGCCCACACTCAATGATGTATTGGATGAACTTGAGAACTTGTTGACAAGACTTGACACCATCACAGAACCACTTCGTGATACAAAGCTCGTATGGAGCAGGATTTGGAACTACTTATTCATCGTGACGCCCATTCACATAGTATTGCTCAAGTTCTTCACGGAACCACGCATCTACCTAATGTTTTGCATCTTCATCATTGGTTGCTATCACTCCCTTTGGTTTCAAGCCACGATACGAATCCTGTGGCGCTCACAGATGATCCGTCAATTGGTCTTCTTCTTCATTGGATCCCATGCCGCCCGCCTGCACAACAACTACAAGATTCTCAACGTATCAAAGCTCCCTGGAAACAAGCATGGAAAGATCATTCAATTCCAAATCATCGAACACCAAAGACGCTGGCTCGGTATCGGTTGGTCGAATAAGCTTCTTCCCTATGAACGTGCCAATTTTACAAACGAGGCATTGCAGGCCACCTCTTCACCAGAGGAGTTCACGTTTCCTTTTAATTCGAAACATTGGAAATGGTTAGAGGAGTCATGGAGCGTGGACTTGGAACTCTGTAAGCAGAAGAACAAAGATGGTTGGGTATTCTATGACAACTATTGGCAAACTCCACATTACCAGGATACCATCACGGCTTACACCAGAAGCCGTAGATGGACACGCAAGGCCGTATTGGTTACTGAACAGAAGAGATGAATTGAACATGCAATTGAGATCTTTGAAAAACACCTGGAACTATTTACCTATTTATTTCAGCTCGACAATTAATGACTAACGAATGATGCATCGAATTATCGATCAATTTGTATAGCGCTGCTAGGACCTCTCCTAGCTCTGATCTGAGTTCCCCACATTTTCGATTGCTAGATGTCCGCAGTTCGAATCCCGAATGGCACCTTGAGTGTTGACATTTTCAATTGTGCGCGCAGACAGGAAGCCAGAAAAGCCAGAGCAGCTGCTCAATTACTCAACCCCTCGCAGATCGCTTTCTCCAAAGGTTCCAACGAGCGATTATCAAGGCATTGTGATCCACTGTGCTGGAGAGAACATTGGAGACTTTCTTCTCACTACAATTTTCACTTACCGCCCTTGTACACTCACAAGCCACACAAAGGCGTTATCCTGACACGTCAAACGGTAAAGGTGTTTGCTTTCCCACACTCAAGAGAGACGAACACAGGACCCGTGCCAACTTTGCCACAGTTTCAACAGAGCGGTTACTTCATACAATCCACACTAGTGAATATCCCACTACAAGTCACAGATCAACATTGAATCAGGGCGCTACGCAATGTCTTCGCCACCTGCTTCTGACGATTTCGTCATGGTTGACAGCAACGCCCCTTCCGCATCTACGGGACCAACAGAGCTATCGAGTACCGAGATACCAAAGAAGCACAAACCTGACGGCCCTCCTGCTCCTTCCACATCCATTGACTTCAGTTTCATTGAGAAAACTATCCTTCCACCGCTTGATGACGAGGTGGTTGTTGAGGCGGGCTCATTCACGTGGGAGATCAATGACTTCAAGGCTCTTGTGGAAGATAAGGAAAGAAGCCCCGTGTTCACCATTGGAGGCTGGGACTTCAATATCATGGTTTTCCCTAAAGGAAGTACACAGGGGTCCATTGCACTCTACTTGGAGCCATTGCCAAAGAAGCATTTGGATGCAGCCACTGGTGAAATGGCTCCGGATGACCCAAACTGGTACGTGTGTGCTCAGTTTACGCTAATCATCTCCAACCCAAAGGACCCAAAGAACAATATTTGCAACACTTCTCATCAAAGATTCAGCAAATATGCAACTGATTGGGGATTCTCTAACTTTGTTGAGACGAGCTATCTTCACCATTCACGTGGAAGATCAGATGCTTCGATGGGCCCTCTTATTGCAGATAACAAGTTGAACATCACTGCATTTGTCAAAGTTCTCAAAGACACCACTGGTGTCTTGTGGCACAATTTTATGGAGTATGACTCGAAGAAGGAAACAGGGTTTGTGGGTTTCACTAACCAAGGTGCTACCTGTTACCTCAACTCTTTGCTACAATCTTATTTCTTCACTAAGTCCTTCAGAAAGGCAGTATACCAAATCCCAACGGAGAATACCACAGACAAGAGCGTTCCACTCGAGCTTCAGAAGATCTTCTACGAGCTACAGACGTCAGACCAGGCAGTTGATACATCAGGGTTGACGGCTGCTTTTGGCTGGGAGGGAACTGATGCTTATCAGCAACACGACGTCCAAGAGTTGAACAGAATTTTGATGGATAAGCTTGAGGACAGTATGAAGAACACCCCAGTTGAGGATGTCCTGGCCAAGACATTTGTTGGTCAGGTGAAGAGTTTCCTTAAATGTATCAATGTTGACTATGAGTCTTCCAAGACTGATGACTTTTGGGATCTCCAATTGAATGTGAAGGACTTGAAGAACTTGGATGAGGCTTTCAAGAACTACGTCGAGACTGAGGTTTTGGATGGAGAGAACCAGTACAAGACCACTGACTATGGCTTACAGGACACAGAGAAGGGTGATACATTCGTTAAGTTCCCAACCGTGTTGCATCTTCAACTCAAGAGATTTGAGTACAACTTCCAAATTGACGCATTGTCCAAGATCAACGACCGCTATGAGTTCCCTGAGAGCATTGACTTGGGATCTTATCTTGAGAAGCCAGACGAGACCTCAGGGGAATCCATCTACGATCTTCATGGTGTTCTTGTTCACGCGGGTGATATCACAAACGGTCACTACTATGCTATGATCAGACCTGATGATTCTGATAGCTGGTTCAGATTTGATGATGACAGAGTCTGGAGAGTCACACACAGAGAAGTGTTCGAGCAGAACTTTGGACACACTCTGATTCCTCCTTCAGAACTGGCTGGAATGACCAAGGTGCAGCAACAGAACTACATACAACGCCGCCACACTAGTGCCTATATGTTGGTTTACATCAAAAGATCAGAAGTCGGAACTGTTCTTGAGGATATTCCTGTGACTGCTGTTCCAGAACATGTGAGAGAAATTGTGGATACGGAGATTGAAGAACATAAGATCAGACTCAAGGAGGAAGAGGAACGTCACCTTTACGTCGATTTGAACATCTACACGCATGATCTTTTCCAGAAATACCAAGGATTTGACCTAGGTGCAGACGAGAGATTTGTACAGCCTGGACTGTATACCGGAGAGTTCTATCCTGTGAAGCTTAAAGTTTTGAAGACAAGCAAGTTCAACGATATTTACCCACTGATTCTTGAGAAAACTGGTGTTGACGCAACCAAATGCAACCTTTGGTCCATGTCACAGAGACGTAACCATACATTGAGACCAATTTCGAAGCTTCCTGAGATTGGTGATGAGGTCACTGTCCAGGGTCTAATTGAGGGTGCTTTCTCGAAGAAGAATTCAAGTGCTAACATTTGGCTTGAGGATCCTTCAGTGGCATTGCCTGTCGCGTCGGAAGAGAAGGTCACTATTATGGACGAGAATGGAGACGAAGATGAAGTTCCAGGAAAAATTGTGTTGTTTTTGAAGTACTTCGATGCTGAGAAGCAATCACTTACCGGTATAACGCATGTCTTTGTGGATGAGGATGACACGATCGAGACACTTGTACCAGCAGTCAAGAAAGCGCTTGGTCTCAACGAGTTTGAGCTTGAATTCTTCGAAGAAGTGAACAATGGAAACATTGAGAAGTTGAACCTCCAGCAATCCTTTTACAAAGCAGAACTTGGAAACGGAGATATCATCACAGTTCAGAAATCTATGGATGAGGCGAATGAGCTTATTGATGTGGAGTCTGATTCAAGCACTTTCTACAGATCCCTTGAGGACTTCTACTTGTTCCTGGGCACCAGACGTCACATTAAGGTCAGCCCGCTCGCTGTACACTCTCCAGATGATGAATTTGTTGTTGTAAATGAAGACGTGGAGTCCGATGAAAATTCATCATTCGACATGTGGATATCATCCTTAGCAACATATGAGGAATTTGCACAGACAGTTGGCCAAAAGATTAAAAAGATTAAAAAGGATTGCGAGTTCTTGAGGATCTATGTTAACTACAACGGCCACAGAACGCCAATGCGTTCTAGCGTGACTCTCGGAAACTTTATTCCAAAGTCACTCTGGCAGAACGAAATCCCACAGTTTGAGTACGAGTTCTTGAATGTTCCACTTGTTGAGTTGGAGAAGATGGTTCCTATCACGATCCATTGGTTGCCACATGGGTATTGTCACTTTGCTGATCACAATTTGCTCATAAATGCTGATTCCACTATTGGTGACTTGATTGATAAACTCCAGACAAAACTTGGGTTCACGGATGAGCAGAAGAAGGACGTTTTCGTTTGGTCCAACGTTGATAACACATTCAGCCATTTCCTTCAACCAAGATTCGGCCTTGAGTATTTGGAAGACCAACAAGATGTGTTTGCTGCAATTCTTCCTGAGGAGCTAAACATTCTACAAGAGTTCTATATTCCTCACAGTGATGATGAAGATGAGACCACCAAAGAGGAAGAACAGCCTATCTTGATCCGTGTCATCCAGTACTTCAAGGATATCAAGAACATGCATGGTATTTCGTTTTTGTTCCCGTTATACGCTGGTGAGACCCTTGCCACTGTCAAGGAGAGAATGCAGAGAAAGATGGGATTGGGGCTGAAAGAGTTCAGTAAGGTGAACTTCACATTCATTGATCCACAACGGAAGTATCCTATTGTGTTGACGGATGACGACATCGTTCTTCGTGAGCACTTCAAGCCGAACTACTTTTTGGGCCTTGACCTTGCAGACCGTACGAGCCGTACTGGCGGATCCCAGCAACGTTCTGCTGGTATCAAGATGATTTGAGTTTTGAATTGCTTTGCTTATGAAATTTGTTTTTAATTTTATCCTACAACCGATTACGACACACGCTTTGTTTTATAATTTCCCAAATCGTAATGCATTCAAGCCCGTAATTCTGAAAGTTCAGTGATGAGCATCGAACTCCTGTTTCCTCAACTGAGTGCTGCTCAACTTGTTCTGGAACCCATCGTCTTCTTCTCCCCCAATAACGTTGATGACATGCACACTCAGCTCATGCATGTCTCTTTCTAATCTGGTCTTGTTGATAAAGTCAGCACCCTTGACAGTCTCTCTGCTCACGACTAATCCATCAATGTCTTCAATGACAGCAGTTGGACCACAAATGTCGTTGATGGGGGATGGGTCCAAGGTGATCGATGGCTTAATGTACTGTAGGAATTCTTTCACGACATGAACACGATAGTCATAGCTTTGCAAGAACTCTGAATATTTCTTGTTTTTGAGCAACTCTTCGTCTGTGACTCCAACAATGAGTGTCTTCTTGGTGAGGAAGGCGGCAGCTGATAGAAGAATCTTGTGGCCATCATGGAAATGATCGAATGTTCCACCGACGGCACAGACATTGTGGAAACCCTCACCGCTCCCGTCAGGATCTGACTTTGTTTTGATGAGTGGGCGTTCTGCAGATTTCTGTACATTGATTGTCTTGAGTGTTCCCTTTTCCTCATATTCGAATATGTTGTAGGTCTCATCCGAAGTGTCAATGATAAGGACGTCCCAGGATGGCTCCTTCAGCTCCTTGTAATGATCATTAAACAAGACCCTCACGTTGATCTGAGGCTTCTCCAACCTTTCAATGATTTCAGTAGCCAGTGTATATGTTTGTGCAAGGACTAAGTCCAGCTGATTGAGGTGCTCGATAGTGTGGAGTACTAGGATATCAAGAACGCCATCGTCCGCAAGCTCCTCAGCGGCCCTTTCAAGGAGCGAGGAATATGCTTTGATCGCGGTAATCGCACTCAGAAGCACAAGTGCGTGTTTGTGTGACATCTGTGACCTCTGTGCCTCACTCTCCTGATCTGAATTGCAGTTTATGTGGAGTATACCGTTGCTACTGGGGAGTTGTGGTTTAATCAGAGTGGCAAGCGCTATAACCGCGATCGCCGATTTCTGGTACGGGGCAACAGCGCTGAAAACTTCACGTAGACAAAGGCGATGGCGAGCATGGAACACAACCAGCTTCTACACCTAGCCGCCAGGGCCAAAACATCTCTCAATCGACTACAAAGTGCACTTGACACCACGATGAGTGAGGAGTCACGACCGCTCAACACAGCGGAGAAGGAGTACAAGCACCTGCAGGAGCTCAGGTCAGGTGGAACCTATGTGCCGCCAGCAAGACTCAAAGCTCTCTTGGAGCAGATCAACTTCCAGAACGGGTCCCAGGAGATGCAGCGGATGGAGTGGGACAAGCTCAAGAAGCAGATAAACGGTGTCATAAACAAGGCAAACAAGAGCAATATCAAGGTCATGGTCGTGGAACTGTTCAAGCTCAACCTGCAGAGAGGCCTTGGTCTTCTCATCAGAACACTCATGAAGGCACAGAGTCAAGCATTGGAGTTTACAACCGTTTATGCTGCACTTGTGGCTGTTCTCAACTCTAAGATACCCGAGATTGGACAACTGCTCATATCGAGGCTTGTGCTACAATTTAGAAAGGCATTCAAGAGAAACAACAAGGTGCTGTGCATTTCTTCAACCACATTTCTATCCCAACTCTGCAATCAACAAGTCTGCCATGAGATCCTGATTCTCGAAATTCTTCACCTTCTACTCTTGAATCCTACGGATGACTCTGTTGATATCTGCTGTACTGTGCTGAAGAACTCGGGACTTTATCTTTCTGATGTCAGTGCCAGTGCTGTCTCTCAAGTGTATGAAAAGCTCAGACGTCTTTTACAAGAAGGAAAATTAGAGAAGAGAACGCAGTATATGATCGAAGTACTCTTCCAGATACGGAGAGACGGCTACGAAGACTTCCCAACTCTGGTGAAGGAGCTCGATCTTGTGGAAGAGGATGACCAGATCACTCATACAATCAGATTGGATGATAAGCTGAAGGCACAAGATACCCTCAATGTTTTCAAGTACGATTCTCACTACGATCAAACGGAGAAGAAATATGCTGAGCTGCGGCATGAAATTCTCGGAAGTGATGATGAAGACGAGGAATCCGAGGATGGAGAATACGACGAGGGTGTCACTGAAGCAGCTGATCAGGCACAAACGGAAAATGATGTTAATGAAGCAGAGGAGGAAGTGG
The DNA here is from genome assembly GCA_030563305.1 of Petasospora maesae. Classification (NCBI taxonomy): domain Eukaryota; kingdom Fungi; phylum Ascomycota; class Saccharomycetes; order Phaffomycetales; family Wickerhamomycetaceae; genus Petasospora; species Petasospora maesae. The sequence continues at coordinate 40,373 of JAKUBT010000061.1, forward strand.
AAGACGAAAATGGAGAGCACGAACCAACTCTCGACGCCATGAAAATTAAGGACTTGACTGAGACTAATTTGACAAACTTCAGAAAGACCGTTTATCTCATTTTGAAGGGAAGTATGTCACCAGATGAAGCAGTCCATAAAATCATGAAGCTTCGTGTTCAAGTTGAGGATGAAGACAAAGTTGTGGAGATGCTAGTCAAGGCATGCTCACAAGAGCAAACTTACTCCAAGTACTATGGTGTAACTGCAGAGAAGCTATGTGGGCAAAGCAGATCTTGGGAAGATGCGTTCAAACTTGTGTTCAAAGATACATACAATACCATCCACAGATACGAATCAAACCCATTGAGAAACGTTTCTAAGTTTTGGGGACACATGCTTTCCAGTGATGCACTTGGGCTCGAAGTCTTAGATGTGATACGCCTGACAGAGACAGAGACATCGGCAGCAGGACGTATCTTCATCAAGTTTGTGTTCCAGGAGCTCGTCGAAGAACTCGGTATTCCGTCTCTGAAGGAACGATTAGAGGAAGATTATATTCAACCATATCTCAAGGGAATCTTTCCCTCTGAGGATTCGAATCATCTCCAATTCTCCATCAACTACTTTACGGCCATTGGCCTGGGTACCCTTACCGATGGTATGAGAGTCTCACTTGAAAGACTGAAACAGAAGAAGCTTGAGGATGAAAGGACACACCGAGACAGGGAGAGAGGCAGATCTTTGTCTCGGTCCAGAAGTTCATCTTATTCCAGATCATGGTCATCTACAAGGAGCCGGTCGCCTTCATTCTCCAGAAGTCGATCACCTTCAAGTCATGGTGACAATCAAAGAGATGCTCGGTCATACAGTCCAAGACGATCAAGATCGAGGTCAGCATCACTTTCCAGATCCCCACCAAGACGCAACTACTCAAGCTCAAGATCTCCATCAAGGCGTCGCTCAAGATCTCGTTCTCCTCCCAGAAAGGGCGACGACACGAGCTCTTCATTCAAGAGGCAAAGGACACCATTGCCAGCCCAAGGTGCAGCATACCAAGATAGTGGTTTCCATGGCGGTGGAGGAAGAGGTGGGAGCTCATCTTTCAGAGAGAGACGCAGAGGACGTACATAGTGAACAGTTTATGATTCAATGAATATTAGCATAAGTCACTTCTACAGGTTTAGATAAGAAACAAGGTACATCAAACTTCAAAGATTGGTGTAGATAAGAAGATGTGAGGCAGATAGCCTCAAAAAGTGTTAACGGGAAAAGGTCAAGGTTGAGGCGGAGTCCCGGAGAACAAGCCTCTCACAAGCCGAAGAAAGATATAAAGACCATAATTGGTGAAATGTGTTTGGTATCAAATGAGAATATTCTCGAGAGATTGCAAGCTAAAGAGCTTACAAAATACCCCAGTACTTCTCACAGTTCTGAGCACCGTCAGCCTTCCACAAGTCGTCGAAAGCGGTGAACAAAGTAGCAGAAGAACCACAAGAAGCCTTGATGGAGGAGATGGCAGCAGCCTGAGCCTCTGGGGAAGCAACGGCAACACCGTAGGTGTCACCCTGGTGTGGCCAACCGGTCTCGGTAACAAAGACGGACTTGTCACCACCACAAGCGGTCCAGACTCTCTCAATCTGCAACAACAACCAAGAACCAGCGTCCTCAGCGACAGTGTTGTAGTCGAAGTAAGCGTGAGCGTTGATAGCGACGTAGTCAGAAAGAGCACACAAACCTGGGTTGTTGATGATAGCAATGTGAGTGTCAACAGAGACGACTGGACCGTTGTAACCAGCAGCAGACAAAGCAGATTTACCAGTAGCGATGTAACCGGAAACCTGGGCAACGGAGGCAGCACCAGAGTTAACCAACTCGTTACCGATGGAAACAGTGTAGACATCGTCCCAAGAACCGTACTTCTCAACGGCAGCAGCGATCTCAGAGACAGCACCTACAATGGAGTCCATGAAGAAGATACCGAGCAAGAGCTTCTGACCGTCAGCCTTAGCCTGGAAGACGTTCTCAACCTGGTTACAGTCAACACCGTACAATCTGATGAGAGAGAAGTCGGTCAACTGAGCAAGGTCAGACTGGACCTCAGAGAGAGACTTACAAGCACCGGAAGAGGTGTATGGAGAGTAAGTGATACCCTTGGCACCGGCGGAGAAGTCACCAGAGGCCTCAGTTGGAGTAGAAGCAGCGGAAGTGGAGGAAGTAGAGGTGGAAGCAGTGGTCTCAACGGTCTGGGCCAAAGTAGACTCAGCAGCGTAAGAAGACTCAGCAGCAGTGGCAGTAGAGTAAGTAGAGGCACCGGCGATTGGAGCCTGGAGAGTAACAGTGGACTCGGAGGCGGAGGCGGCCAAAGCGGTGTTGATGGTAGAGAAGGTGAGGGTGGTAGAGTCACCGGCAACGACCTGGTTGACACCGGCAGTAACAACAACGGTGTGGGTCTCGGTGACAACAACAAGACCTCTCTTGTGCTGGTTGTGGACGTGGCCAACTGGGGAAGCAATAGCAGCACTGGTCAAGGCAGCGACAGCTGTGGCGAGCTTGGAGAACAACATTGGTGGTTGTTTACGTTTGAATGAGAGACAAGGGGGTGCTCTGACGACGCGACGAGTGAAATCAAAAGAGTGTGGGAGTGTTGGGAAAGGAGAGACGATAGAGCTAACTCTGTGTAAAGGAAGGAACAGGAGTAGGTGATCGAATCAAAGCTCTGTACTGGTCTAGCTGGTAGTGAGTGGTGGCTGCTACGGAAGGAATCTGAAAAGGCCCCAAAAAAAAAAGTGGTGAACGAACGAGCCGCCGAGAATCTGCCGGACGTCGCAACAAGGCGCAGTGTTGCGCGAACCGTCCGTATCGGGAAGGATGTAAACAGTCTGGTTTGAGATCTCAGCCGCGCAACCGGGGAGCTAGGCAGAGCGGGTTGGGCCCAGGCAGAGGGGGGGTCTACCTAGCGCTAGGCAGAACGCTAGGGAGCTAGGCAGAGGGTCAGATTCACATTCCCTTCCACAGGGCGTTCCCGGGGTCCTCTGTTGTGGGCGGGAGATGTCGGTGGGGCTCCGGACTAGGGTTGTTCTGGAGCTCTTTCAAAGCGAAGACATTCCAGGGATAGCCAGCAAAAGCATATGAGGCTAGATGGTATTTGCTATATACCTATTAGTAGGTTGTTGGCCTACAATTCCAAAGCTTGTGTCGTATCTGAGCGCTCATGCTGCTTTCTGCCTAGGCTTCCGGGTCCTCCGCGCTCTGAAAACTTTTCACAGCGGTAAACACCACACAATTGGATACAACAAGATACAACGCCGCTGAACGCTGGACATGAGGACAAAGCTTTATATGCTCACAAGCTGGACAGAACGAGGATCGCTAGACTATGTAGATATTTCCAAGTGTTAAAACGCACTTGTTGTGATTCAATTGAGACCCTCCCTGCGCGTGGTGTTCACATCTCCGGAGTTCTGATACACGCCCCAAAAGTTCTGGCCAGGCTCGCCGGGCTCGCGCCAAGATCTGTTCGCGGGGAGCCAGGCCGGAGCGCAACACCCGCACACCAGAAGATTATGTCAGAAATGTAAACAAACAGCGCGCTCGATCAGACAAAAACAAACGATTCACGAATTGAAACTGGGGAACTTGGCGCCTAAACTTTGGACACAAAACCACTTCAGAGTCTACTCACGATATGGGCTGGCGGGTACGGTCTACCAGCCACTGAGGCGGCAATCTTGAATCGTTTCACTTGAACCACTCCAAGTTGCTGCTTGGCGCTTGCTGCAACAACCCCCTCCTCTCCCCCGTCGTGCTCTTGTTTGTTCCAGTCTGATGTCCACTTCCAATGCCACCCAGAGACAAGGCTCCGAGGCTGCTCAACCAACAGTTCAAGGCGGCAGTAATGGACTGGCTGGGTATGAAGAAGTTGATCCTGAGAGAGCTATCCGGATAGCGGCTGATATTCACAACGCACTTGGGGAAAGCCCACCTGAGGTTCGCAACTCTTCAACTGACCCACCACCTGGTGTTGAGAACGCTATGCTGGATGCTGGACCACACCCAGAGCCTGACGCGAATCTTGAACCCTTAAAGCAGCCAGATGGCTTTGGCAACATGCCCTGGCTGGATAAGAAAAGGTTCTATCAACAGAAGCTCCTCCGAGAAGTCAAACCAGAGCATCAGAGCTTGTACATGCCACCAAGTCCTATTTACGAAGGCCAAGATGAGTACCCTTCGTGGAACAACCATTCAGATCATCCATTGGGCCTTGATGATATCAAGAAGATCTTTCAGCGGATCCGAGACAAATTTGGGTTCCAGGAATCATCCATGCAGAACATGTCCGACCACTATTTGATACAGTTAGAGTCCAGGTGTGGCAGAATGTTCCCCACAGAAGCATTGGAGACCTTGCACGCATCTTACATTGGAGGTGAGAATGCCAACTATAAGAAATGGTATTTTGCTGCCCAGATGGATTTGGATGAGGTTATTGGTATACCCAATATGAAGTTGCGTGGCGTTGGGTATTCCAGGAACAAACATGTTGCAAAGAAAAAAGGTGTCGATATCGATGCAAAAAGGAAGGCTGCGGAGAAGTGGCTTCTGCAACAAGAACTCAATATGCTAACTATACCAACGGAAGACATGTCTGTGCAACCACAGTACAATGGGAACTATGCTGACTACATCTGGAGAAAGAAGATGCTGAAGCTCAAGCCTTCTCAATTGGTCGAGGATGTTGCCTTGTACTTGATGATCTGGGGTGAAGCTAACCAAGCCAGATTTATGCCAGAGTGTCTTTGCTTCATCTTCAAATGCGCAAGAGATTACTTCCACTCCAAGAGTTGCCAAGAGAGTAAAGAAACTGTGCCAGATGGCGTCTTTTTGGATTCAATCATCACTCCGATATACGAGTTTTTGAAAGATCAGACTTACAAGGTTGAAAATGGCGTCCTCCTCAAACGCAAGGATCGTGATCACGAACACATCATAGGTTATGATGATTGCAATCAACTATTCTGGTTCCCTGAGGGCATCGAGAGAATTAAATTGAACAACGGCGATCGATTGGTTGATTATCCTATGTCTGAACGGTATTCCAAATTGGCAGATCTTGCATGGGGGGAGTCATTCTGTAAGACGTACATGGAGAAGAGAACTTGGTTACATGCTGCCACTAACTTCAACAGAGTATGGGTCATACACTTCGCCTCTTATTGGTTCTTCACGGCATTCAACTCTCCCACTCTTTATACCAAGGATTATCAGCAACTTTTGGACAACTCACCACTACCACAGGTAAGGCTTTCTGTGATTGCTTTGGGTGGAACAGTCTGCTGTGTGATCCAACTTCTTGCAACCATTTCCGAGTCCTTCTTTGTCCCCAAAAATTGGCCGGGGAGGCCACTGTTACTTAAGAGGTTTGTTATCCTTCTTCTCATCACAGCTCTCAACTTGGCACCTTCCATATTCATATTCGGGATGTTTGGTCTCGACACTTATTCTTCTACTGCATACTCACTCTCTGTGGTACAACTCTTCTTTGCAATATTCACGTGTGTTTACTTTTCAATACGGCCGTTGAGTTCGTTGTTTGAATTGTTCCCATCATCAGGCTCAGGTTCAGGTTCAAGGTACGTTTCGGTAAAGACATTCACTGCTTCATTTCCACAGCTTGTTGGTCGCAGCTTCTGGTTTTCAAAGATTCTTTGGCTGGTCATTTTTCTCTGCAAGTATCTTGAATCATACTTCTTCTTGACACTTGCAATCAGGGACCCTATTAGGGAGTTATCTATCATGGCCATGACTCGATGTGTGGGTGACACGTACATGGGCACATTCATTTGCAGGCACCAGGCACACTTCACTTTGGGATTGGTTTATTTCAGTGAGTTGATCTTGTTTTTCCTCGATACTTATCTTTGGTACATCATCCTCAACTGCTTCTTCTCGATGGCTTTGTCTTTTGCCATGGGCATGTCGATAATGTCTCCTTGGAGGAATATTTTCTGCCGTCTCCCCAAAAGAATCTACACCAAGGTTTTAGCAGCCCAGGAAATGGAGGTGAAGTACAAACCCAAGATCTTGGTCTCACAAATCTGGAATGCTGTCATCATATCCATGTACCGCGAGCACTTGCTTCCCGTCGAGATGGTACACCGGCTTATCTACCATCAATCTCCCAAAGCAGATGACTACGAAACGAGAAATACGCTCAAGTCGCCAACATTCTTCATTGCTCATGATGACTCAACATTCAGATCAAACGAGTTTTTTCCACATCACTCAGAGGCAGAGCGTCGTGTCTCATTTTTTGCACAATCTTTGGCTACGCCGATGCCAGCAGCAATGGGAGTGGAAAGCATGCCAACTTTCTCAGTATTGATTCCGCACTACAGCGAGAAGATTCTTTTAGGAATCAATGAGATTATCAAGGAGGATAGTAGGAACTCCAGACTATCGTTGTTGGAATATTTGAAGAGGCTTTATCCAACAGAGTGGGATTGCTTTGTGACTGACACCAAGCTCTTGGCCTCCTTGAAAGAACGTGAGAACTATGTCAGATTTGATACGACAAGAAACCTTTCCAGTGATGATGATACACCCGATGAGATTGTGAAGGCAGACGCTGATGGGCTGGCGGCTGCAGCGGCTCCCCAGCCACAGGAAGGACCACAAGCCGCACCATTATCTCTGGCTTCACAGCTTGCAGAGCTGGCGTCTGCTGAATCTTCAGCCGACTTCAACGATATCACGTACCCGAAGAGTGCAGAAACGATTGAGTTTGAGAATGAAGTCAATGAATTTCGCAAGAAGAGGAAGGGTTGGCTGGGTCGTAAGAGAAAGGTAAGCAGAGAACCTCCTTTGACACCGCTGGAAATACCAACCAAAAAGTTTTCGAAGCCTGTACCTATGAATCTTGAGGACACAGATTTGGTTAGGGCAACAGAGACGGATGATTTGCCGTTCTATTGTGTTGGATTCAAGAAGAGTGACCCAGAATATAGCATGAGAACAAGAATATGGGCTTCGTTGAGGTCACAGACGTTATACCGCACTGCTTCCGGATTTGCCAACTACACCCGTGCTCTCAAACTTCTTTATCGAGTTGAGAATCCAGACGTACTCCTGTTCTATAGAGGGGATGAATTTTGGCTGAACAGAGATATTGAGATGATGGCACACAGAAAGTTCCGCTTGATCATCGCAATGCAACGTTTGGTGAATTTCAATGCTCAGGAGAAGGAGCAGTGTCTGTTTCTCTTGAAGGCGTTTCCTGAAATTGGTATTGCTTATCTTCAAGAGGAGATGAACCCAGATGGGAGCAAAACTTATTACTCGTGCTTCATTGACGGATATTCTGATTTTGACGACAACTGGGAAAGAGTGCCGTACTACAGAGTCAGACTTTCTGGCTATCCTATATTGGGAGATGGTAAGTCAGATAATCAAAACCATCTGTTGATCTTTTATCGTGGTGAGTATATTCAAGTTGTCGACGCCAATCAAGACAACTACCTCGAAGAGTGCATAAAGATCAGATCTGTTTTGGCCGAGTTTGAAGAATGTGAGGACCGTGATGAGCCCATTCGTCCCTATTGTCATCCACGATCTCCAGCTTCAGACCATGACCAGAAGCTGCCTGTTGCCATTGTTGGTGCCCGAGAGTATATATTCTCGGAGAACATTGGTGTGCTTGGTGATATTGCAGCAGGAAAGGAGCAGACATTCGGTACGTTGTTTGCCAGAACTTTGGCTGAGATCGGAGCTAAGTTGCATTACGGTCATCCAGATTTCATCAATGCTATTTTTATGACCACTCGTGGAGGAATATCCAAGGCTCAAAAGGGATTGCATTTGAACGAAGACATATACGCAGGAATGAACGCCATTATGCGTGGTGGTCGCATCAAGCACTGTGATTTCTATCAATGTGGAAAGGGACGTGACTTGGGATTCTCTTCCATCTTGAACTTTACATCCAAGATCGGAGCAGGGATGGGGGAACAGCTCTTATCCAGGGAGTATTATTACTTGGGAACACAGTTGCCTCTTGATCGTTTTCTCTCCTTCTATTATGCACATCCAGGGTTTCATATCAACAACCTTTTTATCACATTATCTGTGAATTTGTTCATGATCGTCTTGATCAATCTTGGTGCTTTGACTCACGAATCAATTCTCTGTGACTATAATAAGGACATTCCATATACAGACCTCCATGAACCTATTGGATGTTACATGATCCAGCCAGTGTTGAACTGGGTTACTATCTTCATCTACTCTGTGTTTCTTGTCTTTTTCATTGCATTTTTCCCGCTTGTGGTACAAGAGTTGACAGAAAGGGGAATTTGGAAGGCAGTGTCACGTTTACTTCATCACTTGGTATCACTGTCTCCGTTCTTTGAAGTCTTTGTTTGCCAAATTTACACCACCTCGTTGATCACAGATGTATCATTTGGGGGTGCTAAGTACATCGGAACAGGAAGGGGATTTGCTATGACTAGACAACCATTTTGGGACTTGTACACGAAGTATGCTTCATCCTCCATATATTCTGGTGCCAAGTTGTTTTTGATGTTGTTGTTTGCCAGTTGTACGATATGGCAATACGCACTTTTGTGGTTTTGGGTAAGCTTGGTATCAATGTGTTTTGCTCCAGTTATCTTCAACCCACATCAATTTTCGTTTCAAGATTTCTTTGTGGATTACCAGCAGTATCTTCACTGGCTTTGCAAAGGAAATGGAGCTTATTCTCGAAAGTCTTGGTACACCTATGTCAAACATTCACGAGCAAGGTACACGGGCTACAAAGCAGGTGATGTTGTTCCTGACAAGAAGATGTACTCACTCCGCACACCGAAGGTCTCTGACTTGTATGTCACGGAGTGTATTGTGCCTTTATTTGTGACCATTTCCACTTTCGTTGCATATACCTTCACAAACTCACAGAATGGCGTCAGAGGTGTAAGACTGACAAACTCGGTTTTGAGGCTTTTGATTGTTAGTGCCCTTCCACTACTGATTAATTGTGCTGTATTACTTGTGCTGTCGCTTGTGACGTTTTTGTTTGAAGTCTTTTACGGGATTTGGGTCACCACCCGTGGAATTGCGTTTGCTGATACCATCGCATCGTTTGCACATATTGGATCTGTGATCTCGTACATGCTACTTTTTGAAGTTGTGTTGTTCTTGGAAGGCTGGGACTTTCCTCGTGCCTTGATTTGTTTGATCTGTGTCATCAACGTGCATGAACTTACGTGCACCTTTTTCACTTTGTGCCTTACGAGGGAGATGAGAATGAATTCTGTCAACATGCTGTGGTGGTGTGGAACTTGGTTGCATCGTGGCCAACTCAAGTGGAAATACCTTCTCTATCAGCCGCAGAGAGAGTTTGTGTGTAAGATGATGGAGATGAGTCAGTTTGCAGCCGACTTCATATTGGGACATTTTATCATCATTGTTCAGGCACCGTTGGTATTTGTTCCTGGTATTGAAAGTCTACACACATTGGTATTGCTCTGGTTGAAGCCAGGTAATCTGTTCAAGGAACCGTTTTTGAAGACTTCAGAGAGGCGAGCGAAGCGGTTGGTTGTTATGCGATACTTTGTGGTGTTTTTAGTCATGGTGGTACTTATCCTTGCCTTTTTGCTTGCACCGATGCTCACTCTACACTATGTTCCAAGTCTTAGGAACACCACCAAGATTGGGAAAGTTTTGGATTATACCTTTTTGGAAGGAATCATTCAACCTAATGGTCAGTGGAACGATGATACTGGCGCCAATGCCACCTCAACCATTATAACCACGAAGGGTACAATGCCAGTATTTAAAACACATCCTTGGTGACCATGAGTATCCCCTTACTCGGATCCTTGCCCCTTGTTCTGGAGCTTACACCGTCCCAAGTTGTGTGTCAGAGTGCCAAACATATATGGTGTTGGTTGAGAGCTCTATGTGATATTGTGCCATGGATTTTGTGGTGCAAGTAACTCTACCGGTTCAGAGTTATGTTCAATATACACTGCTATGGAGGAGACCATCTGGATAATGCATGGTGAACGCTGGATATTCAGCTGGTTCTAGGCTATATGCTGGTCATGTGACCTTTTGTGGGCTTATAAGTGTAGAGTGGTAGAGTGTGGTACATCGCAGTGTTTATTAGGCTGGGGGCACGTGGTCACTGGTGGGTGGGACTCCGGACGATAAGAGGTGCAAGTAGAACAAGGGCCTGTATATATGCACACCAACACTGGAAGAGCTCCATGTATACAGGTAACTGCCCCCATCAGCTACGAAAGATAAGTATTCGTAGTTCCAGGGGGTGCAATTGCACAGTTTGATGGAGAAAGAGTCCTCTCAAGACCACAAGTACCCAGGTGCGCACGTGACCTGAAGTTGGCAGCTTGGCAAGCGACTGCTCCTGCGTCATTGACTGCACGGAGATGGACGTCCGATGGTCTGTGGCGTGTATAGACAGGTGGGTAGTGGAGCACCTTTTGATGCGAGAGATGGCGATAAGAAGACACTTTGTAGATTGTATAGTTAACGGTGAGCAGAGAGGCCTTTGAGAAGACCATTGATGTGCTGGGCAAGCGTTGGGATTAGGAAAAGAGCTGGCGATCGACCGTGACGTGCAAGCAGATGGCTCTGGACAGGCTCAGGTACTTCAAGGCCCACCACGCGCACAACAGCACCTCAACCACCAATACAAACCTCACAAAGCTAACTTCTCCAATATACAAAGCAGCAGCTCCACAAGGACCAGAAACCAGGGCAAAATCCGCCGCAGAAGCATCACCGCACACGGCCAATCGCTACCCCTGGAGGCTGGTGCAAGTGCGCGTCTGCCCTTTCGCGAACACACAATCAGTTCGATCCCGGCAAGAAATTTCAAGGCCACATCTCCCAGCATCCAACAGCCACCAACGATCCCTGGAAGCTGAACAAGCAACCAGAGCAGCTCTGCCCACCACCAACACCACTCACAACACCTACAAACACCAAACACCACCTACACCCGCTGGCACCGATGCTCAGGCTCAACACGAACCGCCTGACACACGGCCTCAGACAGGCCCTGCAGAGGCTGCCCTTCCAGCTGCCCGTGCACAAGATGAAGTCGCTGTTCGTGCTCACCGTGGTGTGTCTGCTCGCCTTCCAACTCGTGCTGCTCTCGGCCCCTCACAGGGTTAAGGGGCCTTACTCCTACTCCGGTGAGAGTCCACAGACGGTGCTAGTTGTCGACAAGTCCACTGCCACCTCCTCACACTACAAGTACTTGCTCGAGAAGCACTCGGAGAAATTCCCATCTTTCTCTATGGCCAAGAAGTGCCAGCTCTACTTTGACGAGTTGTACAACCTCAACATCGACTGGGAGGTCACTCCTCCTGACTCTGACACCAATGCCGATTACAAGAAGGAGTCCTTTGACCACGACAAGTTCATCAAGGATCAGATCAACGAGTACAAGAAGGAACACAACAACGAGGAGCCTTCTGATGGTAAGAAGGCCGAGTTCGAACTCAAGTACAACGAGATGCTCGGGAAGACTCTTTCCTCCGAGCAAGTCATGGTTGATGCCGTTACACATCTGAGAGTGTTTGGACAGTGTTATCTGAAAGAGCAAGAGTCAAGCATCTTTGGAAACTTGCTGGGATCTTCTTCTTCGTCTGATGCCTCAATTGACCTTTGTTATGACATTGAGCAGAGACTCTTCCCATGGCTCTCCAGAGAATTGCCAATGTTTAAGAGATGGGACGGTACTATTGTCAAGGGTATCCCAAAGATGTCCAAATACGTTGATGAGGATGACTACGATGACATGGATCTCCCATTGACTACCCACATTGATGATCCTGAGGCATTCCAAGAGCAACTGCTCACAGAGGAGGCCAAACAGGCAAATGACCTCATCACTAGGGCAACAAAGCTCATGAAGAGAGCCTCACCACAGAACCAGTGCTTCATGAACCAGTGGAGATCCTCGTTGAACGGTAAGGGAATTGTCCTCTCCGTTGCTGACAAGTACGAAAGTGACTTGGTTGGTCTTATCAGAGTGTTGAGAGCCTTGAACAACAAGTTGCCAATCCAATTGGTTCACAAGGGTGATTTGTCTGATAAAGTCCAAGAGGCCATCGTTAAGGTTGCAAGATCTGATGATGTTGATGTCCCATTGGAAGTGTATGATATGATCAAGAGTGAAGTCCCACATAACTTCCCTAAGCAAGAGGTCTGGTTCGTCAACGCTAAGAGATGTATCAAGAAGGAGTATGCCAACAAGTTCAACGGATTTGCCAACAAGTTGATTGCCTATTTGTTCAACTCATTCGATGAGATCTTGCTCATGGACACTGACTCTGTTCCATTGGTCAAGCCATCCAACTTCTTCCACTTGGGTCCATACCAAAGAACACAGACTGTCTTCTTCAAAGACAGATTCAACGCTGAAAAGAATGCCCATCATGATGCTGAGTTCTTTACAAAGCTCATGCCAAACTCCGTCGATCAGGCATTGTTTGGAATTCACAGAACTGGTAATGTCACCCTGGAGAACAGATTTATCAAGAATGAGTTCCGTCATTTGATGGAGGCCGGGTTTGTTGGTATCAAGCGTTCTACTCACTTCATTGGTATCCTCACTTCTATTCAGATCAATTTCTGGTCCGCTACATCTTCCCGTATCTGGGGTGACAAGGAGCTCTTCTGGTTGGGACAGAGTGCAAGTGGTAATGAGAACTATGAGTTCAACAAGTATGACGTTGTCTCTGTTGGTGAAATGACCCCAATGGAGCAAAGACCAAGAAACACCATTGCACATGAGCTCTGTTCTACACATCCGGGACATCTCAGTGGTGATGATAACTACACATTACTCTGGATCAACTCTGGTATGAAGTACTGTAAGGCTAATACATGGAGTGATGACATTGAGAAGGAAAAAGTCAAGAAGGTGTTCTCTGACGTTGCAGAACTTGAGAAGTTCTACAAGGCACCATTGAGAATCAACGCTGCATTGATCCCACCTACAGGTGACAGACAGAAGATCAACGATAACAATGAACCATCTAGAGGATGGGACATGAATCGTATCTGCAAAGGTTACCTTTGGTGTGCTTATGATGTCATTGGAGGCTCTACAGATCCAGCGGATCGTGGTGCGTACATCGAGTATGACAACGTTACTGAGTGGAAGAACTTCTACCTCGGTAAGTTGTGGCTCAGTCAAGACTTGGTTTCATTACCTGAGTATGAGTTGAAGATGATTGACTATGAGAAGAAGATGAAGACAGAGAAGGAGGCAGCTGCGGAGAAGGCGGCAGAGAAAGAAGCTGCATTGAAGGAGAAGGCAGCTGCTGATAAGGCTGCCGAGGAGAAGGAAGCAGAAGCCGAGAAGAAGGCAGAGGCAGAGAAGAAAGCAGAGGCAGAGAAGAAAGCAGAGGCAGAGAAGGAAGCAGAGACCGAGAAGAAAGCAGAGGCCGAGAAGAAGGAAGCGAAGGCTGAAGCTGATGCCGATGCTGTTGTCAAGGCTGACCAGCTTGTTTGATCTGACTCCTTTTTGGTGATTTTGGGTCTGCTGTGTTTGCTTTCCCATTCTTTTCGATTACAAAGTTCACGTTGAACGTTGGACGGTGGAGGATTTATAGATTCTCCTTATGTATGTACACTACTTATTGTTACTAAATAACTGTTGATTGAGTTTGATTATATGATCGTTGTGCATTTGATGACGGGCTGCAAGTAGATCGCTGCTTGACCTTATTGATTACGAGTTGCTGGTACGAATGATTCAAGGACAAGACATGAGATGACACTGCACAGTAGCTCTAGAAAACACTCTTAAAAACAGAGTCCAGACCATCTAAGTCCAACAGATCTGGATATAACATATGTGCATTACTGATACCGGCATTAAATGATAAGTTAAATGGATGTTGATCGTCAACGTTTAAGCCTCGGCGATGTACTTCTGCTTTCTGAGGTACTCGATAATGATCTCAGCAGACTGCTCAACAGAGGACTGGTCGGTGTGGAGGTGGATCTCTGGCTTCTCTGGAGCCTCGTATGGGGCAGAGATACCGGTGAAGTCCTTGATGAGACCCTGTCTGGCCTTCTTGTACAGACCCTTTGGATCTCTCTGCTCAGCAACCTCGAGTGGGACGTCAACGTACACCTCGATGAACGGCAGGTTGGACTCCTCGTGCAACTTACGGGCGTTGTCTCTGTCAGCCTTGTATGGGGAGATGAAGGATGTGATGGCCACGGTGGTGGAGTCGGCAAAGAGCTTGGACACTTCAGAGATACGACGGATGTTCTCGTTACGGTCGGCCTCAGAGAAGCCCAAGTCCTTGTTCAGGCCGAAACGGATGTTGTCACCGTCGAGTCTGTAGGCAGAGACACCGTGCTTGAGCAAGTACTGCTCCAGGGCACAGGCGATGGTGGACTTTCCAGAGGCGGAGAGACCCGTGAGCCAGATGGTGACACCGGACTGGTTGGTGAGCTGCTTACGCTCCTCGTAGGAGAGGTTAGCGTGCCATGTGATGTTGGTAGCCATGATGTGTGTGTGTGTGTGTTGAATCCTGAATCTTGATGCTGGGGTCAGAGGCGGCCACTGTGGAGCATGCTGTGCCTGGGGACCGTGAAACTTTTCGCTTTGGCTCGACGAGGACGAGGACTCTTGGGAGCTGTTGGTTTGTGAAAGTTGCAAAGTGTTGATCTGTTGACAGGATTTCACGTGACTTGCGCAAGCGCGTGAGTGCGGAAATACGCGGCAACAGCTTAGCCACTGGCGCCACATTCACAAGCCACCGGGATGGGCGGCGAGTGTGGCGCTCGGGGGAATGTCAGCATCTCTTGAGCCTGTTTGTTGTGCCTTTTGGGGGGAGAGTTGTGTGTGATTTGAGGCACCTGATCTACAAGTCACTACACCGGGGCTTTATCTCTAACTTGAACGATGCAATTCGGTCTACTGTGAAGCCTTCAATGCCTGCTCAACGTCGGCGATGAGGTCATCAACGTGCTCGATACCCACACTGAGTCTCACAAGATTGTCATAGACACCGGACTTCTCTCTCTCTGCAACAGGAATACCAGCGTGTGTCATGATAGCAGGAACCTCCAAGAGAGACTCAATGCCACCAAGAGACTCAGCCAATGTGAAGAGCTTTGTGTTCTGGGTGAACTTGGCTGCAGCATCCTTACCACCTTTCACTCTGAAGGAAATGACACCACCACCAAGGGCATCTCTGTGTTGCACCTTCACAATCTCGTATCCCTTGTGTGTTGGCAAACCTGGGTAGTTCACAGCCTGCACATATTCGGACTTCTCCAAGTACTCTGCAATCTTCTGGGCAGATGTTGCAGCTGTTCTCACTCTAAGGGCCAAGGTCTTGACACCTCTGTGAGCCAACCATGAGTCGAATGGAGATGGAATAGCACCAATGGCATTCTGGAGGAATGTAAGTCTCTCATAAATGGCAGCATCATTGGTGGCTGCAACACCAAGAACCACATCAGAGTGACCATTGATGAACTTGGTGGCGGAGTGTACAACGATATCAGCACCAAAGTTGAGTGGGTTGGAGATGTATGGGGACAAGAACGTGTTATCCACGACAAGTTTGATGTCTGTGTTTCCTGAATCGACAATGATCTTCTTCACTTTGGCAATATCTGTGATTGAAAGAGTTGGGTTCGATGGTGTCTCAATCCAGACAAGCTTTGTCTCCTTCTTGAGCAACTTTGGCAACTCTTCAACAATGTCATGAGCGAAGACTGTGTCAACTCCATGTGTGTTGGCAACCTTGGTGAAGTATCTATGAGTGCCTCCATACACATCACCAACAGAGACAACGTGAGATCCCTGTGGAAGTGATTGAAGGATTGTTGCTGTTGCTGCGGAACCTGAAGAGAAGGCCAACGCGTACTTTGCACTCTCGAGGGAGGCAATGACTGTCTCAAAGTTGGATCTGTTTGGGTTGGATGATCTTGAGTACTCAAAGACACCAATTGGAGCACCTGGAGCAGTCTGTGCGAACGTTGTTGAGAGTGAGATGGCTGGAATGACTGCACCAGTGGTCTGGTCTGGCTCTGAGCCAACGTGGACTGCCCTTGTGGAGAACTGCATTGCGTGATATGCTTTGGACGGTGATTTGTAATGCAAATAGCGAAGAGTATGGCACTGGAGTTGCACAAATGTAGGCAGATCACTGGGACTTTATATAGTTTGCCCCCTTGAACCCCTTGCAACGCTCGAGAGTCGCTTGGGCGTGTGCGATGTCGTGATCCCGTTGCCACGATGGCGGAGAGAACACGAGATGCAGCAGGTGCCGGTGTTCGATCAACTGTTTCCGATTTTGACACAAAAGTTGCGCGGGGGTGGCCACCTGTTACTAATGGCGCATTCTACCGCTCAATTGCTTGGGTTCTTAGTAGTTTTCGGTGATAATTACAATCTTCATTGGCCCTTCAAACCCAGTGTGGCTTTTTCTATTCAGCTTTCATTCACCCCATTCCTACACATGGATCCGTGAACCCGTGAATGGCACGAGCGCCACCCCACCGTGCGGCAACTCTCCAACTTCCGCATTGGGGCGCCTCCTCTTACCATAGCTCCAGACCTCCAGACTTCCATCACCTCATCAGCAACAAAATATATCATCAACACCAGCTTAGCTACACTTTCAATTCTCTAAAGGGATTAAATTACAAATCATACATTCATTTTGCAAACCACTAAACCAATCATTGAAAGCCATACGTACGTAATACGTTAACGTGATGTGTGTGCGAGTATAATCACAACTTGGCACCACCGAGCAAGGACAAGGCCGCATTATTAATGACACACAAGTTTCTCTCCACAGACCAAGTTTGGAAAGTCACCTTGTCACCATTCTTCCACGCCTTGATCTTCAAGTGTTCACCAGGATACACCACATTGGTGAAACGAACCTTGATCTCCTTAAATGGTCCAAACTTCTCGTACAATTGCTTCACGGTGATACCAAAGAATCCCAAGCCATGCAAAATTGGAGCTGGGAACTTGGCCTGTGCTGCAAATTGTGGATCAATGTGCAATGGATTGTAGTCACCAGACAATCTGTAGATGGCAGCTTGGTCCTTGCTTGTTGCGACTGTTACTTCAAAGTCTGGAGCTGTGCTTGGTGCCTCATGAAGTGCAGTTGCAAACTTGGGTCTTGCATGGTACACCTTGTCATCACCTTGAGCCTTTCTGATAAACGTTGTAGACTCGTTGTAGAAGAGCAACTCTCCAGTGTGCTTGTGGTATGACTTGAATCCACCAACGACAGTAGCAGCTTTTGTTCCCTTGTTAGAGACTTGAACTGGGAATGCCTCAGTGCGGACAGATGCAGAGGTTGGGATTGGGAACTTTTCAATCTTGAGGTACTGTTCACCGTGCAACAACAAAGCTGGGTTGAAGTTTCTCAACAATTTTGTCAAATCCAATCCACCACTCTCATTCATGAATGGGATCACACCATAGGATGGTATCACTTCAAAGTTTGGACTGTTCTCGTAGACATAGTTGAGCTCAGATGCATTTGCACCAAGACCAAGGTTGTAGAGAATCACATCACGTTCGGTGTATGTGAAAGTGTCATCCTCACCAGAGTTCGTTTCATCATCGTCTTCATCATCGTCTTCATCATCGTCGTCGTCATCATCGTCGTCGTCATCGTCGTCGTCGTCATCATCGTCGTCATCCTCCTCCTCACCACTGCTGACGCGACCCAAGATGTACAACGTTGAATCCTTTGTACTGCTGTTATTCGTGCTCTCAGAGAAGTCAACAACCTCATCCCAATGATCCCTCACAAACTCAGGCTCAATGATCTTGTCTTTGGAAACGGCACCCTTAGCCGTCTGCCATCTGGTGTTACCAACCCAACCTGCACCAACTTCGAAAGTTTCACCATTGACATCAACTGCATCAGATGCAACAAGAACAATGAATGGCGACACATGTGCAGGATCATACATATTGAACTCTTCCTTCTTCAAGATGGTGGCAGTCATAGCAGTCTCAGCATGTGGGGCAATGGATACAGCTCTGATACCCAGCTTGGCACCTTCAGCGGCAAGTGTCTTTGTAAGACCAAGAATACCACACTTGGCAGCAGCGTAGTTTGCCTGACCAAACGATCCATAGATACCAGATGTTGAAGTCATGTTGATAACAGTACCAGACTTCTGTTCCAAGAACAATGGCCAAACAAGCTTTGTGAGTCTGAACGTTGCCAAAACGTGAACATCAATGACAGCTTGCCAATCAGCATCGGTCATCTTGAGGAATGACTTGTCTCTCAAGATTCCAGCATTGTTGACGAGAACATCAACTCTTCCATATGTATCCAATGCGGTCTTGACCACACCCTCAGCATCAGTGACAACGTTGGCATAGTTACCAACAGCCTCACCACCAGCTCTCTTGATCTCATCAACGACACTGCTTGGGTCCTTCATGTCATTAACGACAACTTTGGCACCATACTTACCGAACAGCAAGGCATGTGCACGACCAAGACCATTTCCTGCACCAGTGACGATGACAACTTTACCCTTGAGTGAAACCTTCTTATCACCCTGTGGGTTTGGTGGGAGTGTTTTAGCAATTTCGACAAAGCGAGCATAATCGGAGATCTGTGTTGGGTATGAAACCTTGTTGAATGGCTTGTCTTCGAACTTGAAGATGTCATCCCACTTGTTCAAGATTGCCTCTGGTGTGAATGACTTATCAGTCTTGAAGAGCTCACCGGATGATCTCTGCCAACGAATCTGACCAAAGAACCCCGCAGCAACCTCATAGATGGAGTTGGTAACCTTGCATGAATCATGGGTGAGATAGAGCACAAGTGGAACAATCTTCTCCGGGCCCAAGTCTTCAAGCATGGACTTTGGAAGGATCTCCTCTGTCATTCTTGATCTTGCCAATGGTGCAATAACATTACAGTTGATGTTGTACTTCACACCTTCCTTAGCCCAGGTTTCACCAAGACCAATCAATGCAGATTTGGCAACTGAGTAATTGGCCTGGCCAAAGTTACCGAACAAGCCTGCAGGTGAGGCGGTGTTGAGGATTCTTCCATACCCTTGTTGCTTGAAGTATGGCCAGGCGGCATGTGTGAGCTTGTAGGCACCAGTCAAGTGCACTGTGAGCACGAGTTGGAAGTCCTTCTCGGACATGTTCTTGAAACTCGAGTCCCTGAGGATACCAGCATTGTTCACGATGATGTGGACGCCACCAAAGGCATCGATGGCGGTCTTGATGATCTTTTCGCCAAACTCCACAGAGTCGTAGTTGGCAACGGCCTGGCCGCCAGCAGCCTTGATCTCGTCAACCACAACGTCCGCTGCCTTTGAAGAGGCGCCTCCCTCACCCTGGAGCGAGCTTCCCAAGTCGTTGACGACAACCTTAGCGCCTCTCTTCGCATAGGCAAGTGCGTATTGCTTTCCCAAGCCGCCGCCTGCGCCCGTGACGACCACGACCTTGTCCTTAAAGAATAGCAGTTTGTCCGGCATTGTCGTGAGTGTGTAGAATATGTGATTGTGTGTGTGTGTTCAGTTGAGCGGGACATCCACGTTGGCGGTGGCGAAGAGCACAGAAAAGAGAGAAGGTTCACTATTTATACTTAGCCGCCCAAGTCCAGCTGACCGTCCCCCGCAAACAAGCTGCTCGTGCCCGTGTTTACACTTTTGCGGGGGGAGCTCGCTGGCCTCGGCTGAAAGTTGCGTAGTGGGCGGCTAGTGTGTCGCGAAAGTTGATCGGTGGTCATGGGCGGCGGGCGCTGGACAGCGTATTCCTCGGCCGGGCGCTGGAGCTGAGGAGCTGATCCCGTGCAACACCCACCAAGCCACGGCTAGTTGCCCAGCGGGGGGAGACCTCTCACTTGTGCCGAGACTACAGCTAAAGATGTCACCAAATCAAAAACATAACATTAAATGAACCAACGGAAGATAAACAGCTGATAGAGGACAGAGGTATTAGAACTGCATCTCCTAGAGCTAGAAATATGGGGGAGGTTTATTCCGCTTCACTCGAAAGCTTCAAACAACAAATTCAACGTCATGTCTCGACTGATTCAGGATCGATAGTGTCAACACGTTACAGCACTCAAGACAACGCTTAAGCGGCAACGGTGACCTCGACATCGACACCTGGCTCGATGGTGATCTGAGTGATCTTCTTGACAATGGCAGCTGGAGCCTGCAAGTCGATAACTCTCTTGTGGATTCTCATCTCGAAAGCATCCCAAGTCTTAGAACCCTCACCGTTTGGAGTCTTTCTGGTGGAGATCTTGAGGACCTTGGTTGGGAGTCTGACTGGACCCTTCTTGATCAACTTGTTCTGCTCAGCGTTTCTGATGATGTTGGCACACACCTTCTCGAGCTGCTTGACCTTGGTGGAGACCAAAGTGATTCTGATCTTGTGGACCTGTGGCTGCTGCTCCTGATCTTTCTTCTCGATTTCAGACATTGCGATTAATACCTTTTAACTATTGAAAGTTGGTTGAAGACCCTCTAAAAAGGTGCTGGTAAAGGGTCAAAACTTTTCAGGCCGCGCTGAAGAAAAGAATTTTCAGAGTCCCCTGGTGTACGGGTGTAAATTCACGGTAGCGGCCACACAGGTCACGTGCCTCTGGTAGTGAGAAGTGCTGGCCAATCGCGGCGGCGTATTTTGCAAGCAGGCGCGAAACTGCACTTTGAGAAAACAAGGGAAGAGGTAGACAAACAGGCCTACAAGCCATAGAGATCTAGCCATCAAAAGATCACACAACGCATAACACAATGGTTTCTGTACGTGCACAGTCTCATTACCCTCTCATCATACAAGATTGGGTCTTTCTCCCGGGTGAAACGGCCTACTAACACATGTTTTCTTGCAGTACATTGCCAGACCAGTCATCAAGACCATCCCACACTTTGGTGCCTTGAACATCAAGAACCTCATTGCCTACACCCCAAACCTCGCTCTTTGGGGTGGTGCTAGCACTTTCGGTCTCTTCGTCTTCACTGAGGGTATTCCAGTTTTCCAGAATGCTATCTACAAGAAGATCCCAGTCCTCGGTGACCACTGGGTTGTCGAGCAGGACCCAGCTGACTTGCCATTCTAAGTCATTTGTTGGTCAAACTTCAAGAATCAT
Organism: Petasospora maesae; assembly: GCA_030563305.1. Taxonomy (NCBI): domain Eukaryota; kingdom Fungi; phylum Ascomycota; class Saccharomycetes; order Phaffomycetales; family Wickerhamomycetaceae; genus Petasospora; species Petasospora maesae. The sequence continues at coordinate 61,515 of JAKUBT010000061.1, forward strand.
TATCATTCCATTCTGTTTATTTTAGGAGACTTCTGAAGGTATGTTCCGTTGTGAATTCGGGGCGTTGGATCAATCTTTATTACGTTCTCCCTAAACATTCACCCACACATCAACACATTTTTGAACTGGATCTGATTCTCTTGTCATATAGAGACAGGAGTGATCAGTACAGATTCAAACGAAGAGACGTCTGTTCATAGTTAAAAATATTCACTTTACAACTAATCAGTACTACAGTAGTTTCTATCTCTCCGTTAGCGCTCTTATTAAGCATAGGAGGCCGTTGAAGCTGGATATCGGACCAGATTTGAATAGATCTGCCCGTTTAGCATTTGCCTTAAACAAAGCGTTGCAAGCGTGTGTTTTATACGGCCATTAGTAGGAGAAGGTAATTACAATAAGGGCTTATCATAAAAAGATTCGTTCGATTATCGTACATGAATAGGGAGAAGTGAAAGACACAACAACCATCACCAACTGAGTAAACAGTCACATAGCAAACCCGCAGTTTGGCACACAGCTTTCTGAAGTCAATTGAGTAAGTATTTTCTCATAAGTAAGACTCATGTGTTTCTCTTCAAGCTGTCGAGACGAGCTTGTAGGTCATCATCCTCCCCTGAGGGACCACCTTCCGCACCCACAGCCTGGGCAACTTTAGCAGGAGCGGCCTCCACACCAGTGAGTCCCACAGGTGTGTCCTTCATCTGTGAGTTAAGATCAACACCGATCTCATCCAACACCTTATTCACAATCTCATCAGCCTCCTCGTCATCTTCCAATTCATCACCGATTGCATCATCAATTGCATCATCCATCATCTCTTGTCTTTGATCCATCATATCGTTCTCCCTTTCGAAATCCATTGCAATCTTCTGCAACTGTGGCAAGTTCATCGTACGGTTCATTGTACCCAATAACTTCGTAGCATCACGCATGGACATTGCCATCTGGTCCGAACTTCTAACAGCTTGAATTCGAAGTGAAATGGCTTGTAGTTGGGTCTTCATAGTGTTGAACTTCTCCACATAACGTCTTGTACGCACAAGGTCTTTCGCCTGGATCTTACAGGCACCTATCTGTCCCTGTTTAGCGGAGCGTTTGATGTCTTGGATGAGTTTCTTCTCCTGTGCTTCCAATTTCTTGCGTTCACGCTCAAGTTCACGTTGTGTGCGCTCTAGTGCTCGCTGGTTCTTTCTGAGGCGCTCCTGCGGCGTGAGTCTTTTGCCGAATGCCCACTCAAAGAGCTGCATTTCAATAGTCTGCCTGGATTGATGAGGTGTTTGATGGTTCTCGTGTCTTGTTGCTTGTGCAGCGTATCAAGGATATGGAATGGGTGGTGGCAAGAGAGATAAAGGGTCTCCACATCCTGACTGCTGAGCTGTTTCGCGCTTCCGGCACAGCAGAAAACCAGCTGGCGGGCGCCAAATTTCGCGGTACGGCCACGTCTCCGCTTATTGAGCAGCGAGCGGCTGTTACAAAGGACAACTCCAACTAATTACACTAGGGTGGCCAGATAGGGTGTTGCAACGGCACCGGAGAGCTCGTGAACCGCCATTCTTTTGCACATACAGACACACATTCAGCTGCCTCGCCATGTCCAAACTGTCGTCTTTGAGGCTTCTGGAATCGTACCTGGAGGATTTGGGATCCCTTGTTGAAGAGTCCACAAGGTTACAAGAGCTTGACGTAGAATCAGAGGATAATGACTACGAGCTACGCAAGTCACTGGAGAAAATCACTAAGTTTCTTGAACGGAATGACGATGGGTAAGTTTCATCCCTGCTTTTACTGTCTTGCTGGATATGAGTTACTAACATTGCATCCCACAGAGAAGACTATGATGAACTTGTGGACCAGTACACTTCATTACAACTACAGATAACCACCATTGATGTATCAGAGTATGCATACAAACGTGACCTTAACGTGACGAAAAACCAACAAAAGAAAGATGTCCTGAATGGCAAGAAGTCCGTTCGCTTCAATGAAACCCTAGAATTCTCACAAGACGAAACATCTCAATCTTTCAAACCATACAGAGACCAGGTGATTGAGAGTCCCTCTGCAGAGGCCACGGAAGACTTATTCTCAGGAAGAACACTTGATGACGATGACTCTGCTAGTGTGGACTCCTCATCAAATCAAGAGCTATTCATTCAACATCAACAACAACTACTTGATCAAGACAATCATTTGGATGCACTTTCACAAAGTGTACGCCGTCAACATGGACTCGCTACAGATATACACGAGGAGCTCGAAGGGCAGAACATCCTTTTGGATGATTTGGAAACGGGATTGGATTCGAGTGATAGAAGATTGGCAAGAGGACAGAGGAGACTCAAGAAGTTTGAAAAAATGGCAAAGGAAAATGGTCAATGGTTAACGATCATTGCACTAATCGTGATCTTGGTCCTGCTGCTCGTTGTGTTGAACTGATGGCATGACTATTTTGATGTCGGGGTTTTTATGACTTTTATAATGATGTGAACTGAATGGATTTAACTTTTTATTCCGGATGTGTAAATATGCTTCATTCAAGGTCATCCTTCATGGAGAGACTCGTAATATAATACTTTAAAAAAACAGTGGAGAGTGAAAATCAAATGCTGTGACAGGCCGATAAATATAAAGCAGAAAAGGAGCGGGAGAGAATGAGAACGTCAAGTGTAGTAATAATGTAAAGCCGTGTGTAAAAGATGTGTTGAAAACATATGCCCCGAGAGATATTATATGCTTATGAGTGAAATATATGTGAATGTATGCGTATCGTGATTGAGTGCGTTATAATTGGTGGATGCAAGGACAAAATTGGGTGAACCAAGTGGTCATGAAATATGGAAGTGTTCTGTTTGAATGGCACACAATATGAGGGAGACGAACTGTGTGAACGTTTCCTGGTTGGTGGTAAATTAAATGTAGTTGTGGGTGTGCCTGTGAATATGAGAAGAAGTAGGGGGTTGTAACAACAGAATAGATCAATAACTTCGTGAAGAAAGAGTGCCTTCAAGGCTCTCCTAAAAGCTTCCAAGAGGTAGATCACCAGTTGGTATTACGTCCTGGGGAGTTTTGAATGTTGTAGTTTCTCAGGAGTCCATGTGGTGATGCGTAAGCGCCCTGTGGAGAGCTCATAAGTTGTTGTGGCGAGTGGCCATATGCCTGAACGATTCTCTGGTTCATAGATGGGTTGATCTTCACCGGTGTGTTGTATGGAGAGGAGAGGACACGGCCGCCCATGACTCCCTGAGGTATTTGGCCCACGCCTGGATTGACGTTGCGCTTCAACAAGGCTGGTCTGGACTGTGGTGAAGGTTCTAAAGGCTGTGGACAGAAGAACTCATCATCCTCCATCAGCAGCGACTTGCGGGCACTGATCTTCTGGCGGGCGTCGAGGGCCTCACGCTGAGCCTGCATGTTTGCCAACTGGGAAGGTCCCAGTGGTTGCACCCTGTTCCTCATCTGCATCTGTTGTTTCCGGGACTGTTCCTGGATCTGCTGCTGTTGTTGAAGTTTGAGCTGCTGCAACTGGTGGATCTGCTGGGACGTGAGCGCCTGTGGGCCCGCTCTGCTCATGATTGGAGAGGGGGAAGTGTGAGATGTGATGAGTGTGATGAGAGGGGATCTGGAGAGGACAGGGAATGTGAAGGGCAAGTGAACCGCCCGCTGCGAGGTGTGCTGGGTGTGTGGTTTTGTGGGTATTGGTGGATTCTGGAAAATTTTGTAGACGGGAGAAAATGGCAGAGTCGAGGAGACTCTTCAACAAGTCAAAAGGCCCGGAGAAATCAAGATCGCGTACACTCCGCTACCAAACCGTCTATTCCAACGGGCGGCTAACGCAACGATGATCACAACAAGAAGATATGCCAGCTCTTTGCTCAAACCGGCAAAGAAGCTGAGTCTGCGGCCAAAGAAGTCCAAGTCGCCCGCCCTGGGTGAAGGCACTACGAGGTTACGGCCCGCCAGAACGAGATTCGCCCCATCACCCACAGGCTTCCTCCACCTGGGGTCGCTGAGAACGGCACTGTACAACTATCTACTGGCCAAGAACACAGGCGGACAGTTTCTGCTGCGTCTCGAGGACACAGACCAGAAGAGGCTGGTGAAGGGCGCAGAGGGAAACATCTATGACTCGCTGAAGTGGTGTGGTCTTCTATGGGATGAGGGACCGCTTGTTGGTGGGCCAGATGGGCCGTACAGACAGAGTGACCGTTCAGATATCTACAAACAGTACTCAGATACGCTGATATCTTCGGGAAATGCGTACAGGTGCTTCTGTTCAAAAGAGAGATTGGGCAAGCTTCGTGAATCGTCACAGAAGCTCCAACCACCAACGACTGTCTCGTATGACCGTAACTGCTCTCACATACCCCAAGAGGAATCGAACAAGAGGGCTCAAGACGGGGAGTCATATACAATCAGATTCAAAGCACCAAGTGAATACCCTCAATTTGTGGACCTCCTTCATGGATCCTTGGATCTACAACCACAGATCAACAAGGACGACATACGTTATGATGATCCAATTCTCGTCAAGTCAGATGGCCTACCAACATATCATTTTGCCAACGTCATTGATGACCACTTAATGAAGATCACACACGTTATCAGAGGAGAGGAATGGCTGCCGTCAACACCAAAGCACATTGCCATGTATAAAGCATTTGGATGGACTGCACCTAACTTCATTCATATCCCTTTGCTAACATCCACGAAAGACAAGAAGCTCAGTAAGAGATCTGGAGATATTGATGTCATGAACTTCAAGGCCAAGGGAATCCTTCCAGAGGCACTCATCAACTTTGTTGCATTGTTTGGATGGGCTCCAAGAACTGAGAAGAAATCAGAGATCCATACTTTGCATGAACTAGTGAAGTTGTTTAACACCGGTGATTTGACAAAGGGAAATGCAAAAGTTGATGATAGGAAGCTGCATTTCTTCAATAAACATTACTTGGGACAAAGAATTGAGAATGACGACGAGGAGATTATGGAATGGGCACATAAGCTTCTGGTGGAAGATTACCCCCATGTCACAAAGGAACAAAGCACAACTCTTGTGAAAAGTGTCAAGGAGCACTTGACCACCATATTTGACATCAAGAAGTACTACTACGTCATCTCAGATGTTGATTTCTCTAATGAACACGCTCAAAAGCTCATCACTTCCACTGAGGATAAGAGCACATCAAAGGACATCCTCTCTGCATTTACAGAGCAAGACTCTCTCAAGCATGTGAACGATGTTACTGAGTCGTTGGTCAAGAGTGGTGTTTCCAAGAAGGAAGTGTTCCAGTCTTTGAGATTTGCCCTCTCCGGTGGTATTCCAGGGCTTAACATCCCGCTGTTGATAGAATTGATCGGTGAAGAGGAGGCATTAAAGAGAGTGCAAGTGGCACTTAAACGTCTGGGCTAGATTATGATCATAATAAATAAAAGCTTGTACATATGTCTCGTTGCGCAAATTTACAGGCTACCCATATCTAGCTCGCGAGCGCAGACAGGCCTCGGCTCACTTTTAACAAAACAACATTTGTTACATAACCAGTGGGCTTATAGAAATACTGCGATGTCCAATAGCTCACACGATGTCGAATATTCCTCCAATACACAGTGTGGGACGGGGAAAAGGGCCCTCTGAATCGATATTGTTGATTAAATTTTGGATTGACTTCAGAAACTGCACCTCTGTTGTGCAAATTGACTTTTTAAATGCTGTGAGACCCTAAATCACAACATCGAAATTGGCTTGTAGTGGCAAATTCACTTAATCACAGGTTAGTATAGGTCTCTATGAGTCTTTTCATATACTTATGAAAGTGATGCTATTTCTGCTTTTTTTTTTTCTTTTTCAACATATAGGTTGTGATTATGTGGCAATTTTAAGATATTCGGTGAGCGCATGGCGGGGGCCACAAACTGACGACCCTTATTCCTGTCTTAACAACATTCTTATAACGTACCATTAGAGGTCCATATAATAGGCAGAACTGCCAGTATAGCTACCCCAGGATACTTGAAACATTGTTAGTATGGATAATGGCCTCTTCAGCACTAGTGCTCATTGGTGGCTGTATGTCGTATCAATATCATACAAGACAGTACCAGTGGAACGAGAGGGATGCAACTATGCTACTAAAGATCGATACAATGTTTAGTGTATAGGGTACGTGAAATCAAATATATGTCATTTAGTGGTGAAACCAAACAGAATTATTAGTAGTGGAACATGACTCTCCTCTTGATCAGATTTGTAGTCAAAAATGAATGCAATAGTGTATCACTGGTAGTCTTCAAACTCAAAGAAACGGAAGATAGGAAGACTGTTCTCAGAGAATTGTGTAGACTCCTGACCAGCCTTGATGGCTTCAAACTCCTTCTTATGAGCCTCGTATGCCGTTCTGGTATGTCTCCACTCTTCAAGCAACTCAATGTTGTTACAGGCACCGTGCAAGGTCAATTGGTTGTCATCATCAAATCTTTCCTCCTTTGGTGGGACCTTGTCACCTTCACAAACTTGGTTTGGAACCCAAAGTCCAATGTCTGGTTGCCAGTTGTGGTCAAAGATTTTCCACTGATCCATGGCCCTTGTACCGTAGTATCTCTTGAGAATGACATCGATGGCGTTTGGCATGTATGCCTGACCACCTTCGTACAATGTTCTTCTCAATGGGAAGATATCAGAGTAAGTGAACCACTGGTAGTGCTTACAGTGGAATGCAACCTCACCTTCCTTTGGCTTGATGCTGTCTGGTCTCTGTCTATTGGTGATCCACAGGGCGGAAACGTCAATGTAGATACCAACTTTTGTATTGATGTAACGAGCATCGATGAACTGGTGATCGTTCTGTTGCAAGTATGTTGGATCGGTTTGGAACCAGTAAGTTGCCTGACCTTGTGCTGGGTCTTCAACAACCAATGTGTTGTTCCAAAGTCTTCCCATCTTGTCCAAATCTCCAATGGACATCTGAACATCGACATCGTTATCCCATGGCAAGTTCTGGGCGTTGAAGTACCAACCAATCAAGTTACCATAGTTGAACCATGTGATGATACCAGCGTGTTGACAGAAACGGAACCAGGAACGGATGAGGTGGTGGATTACTTTGATACGTTCCTCATGGGAAATGATCTGTTTGATGAATGGGAAGTTGTAGTGGTGCAATTCAGCACTGGAGTCATATTTGAGGTTTGGGAAAGTGAAGTAGAATCTGTTCATGTTGTTGATGTTGTCTCTGGAGAACTTCAAGAAGTCAAGGTACTTCTGTTCAGCTCTTGTAGGGTTCTCAATAGATTGATACTTGGTCATAAGCTGGTTAAAGTCACGCTGTTTGAAGTCCTCTGGGTTCTGTTCCAAGTGTGGCTTCAAGTTGAAGTCTTCAATAGGAAATCCCTTAGATTCATATGTTTCAGCAAGACGGTTCAAGACATCCTCTCTCTTGTGACTCTGCTCCTTGAACACTTTGATATCAGATGCGGAAACATCACTCTTTTCGTGGTAGACTTGGGCAAGACCCTCAATACCATGAGGCTGATGGATTCTCTGTTGGCTCACTGGCCAGTCAAAGTACTTGAAGCTTGTCTCGAAGGAAATTCTCTCTGGAAGGGTCCAGTAGTAGTGCTTGTAGATGGCAGAGCAGACACCAATCATCTGCAAATGTTCATAGACTTGCAATTTCTGTTTGAAAGACTCGTCATCAATCCAAGGATCACGGTTATCATAGAGCTTCTTGTAACAGACCTCATGCACAAATCCATAAAGCTTGGATTCGTCTCCTTCGAAATCGTCAACGAGTTCATCGTAGACATCGATAAAGGCATTAGCTGGTTGGGTATCAGACCAATCACCCCAGTGGAAGTTGATTGGGTTGTTGATCATGTACTGGTCTGGATGTTCCTCCTTCTCATGGATATCAACAAGTCTCTGCAGGTATGCTGTAGATGAGTAGTTCTGGTGGAATTCGTTCTTGGCACGGTTCTGGTTGACGAACATGGCTGGCATGCTGTCCAACTTGAATTGTGAAACGAAGAGCTTGGACTGGAAGAAAGAACGGTGCAACTTGATCCAAATGTCGAGGTTCTTGGTGGACTCAACAAAGACGGAGTAGTTTGAGACATTGAAGATCAAGGATGAGAGTAGAAGGTTGGCACCAAGGATGATGAGTGCTATCAGCACGATGAACTTGGACTTGAAGTAGTAATTTTGACGTTTCTGATAGTTGAATGAATCAGCGGAGGGTGTTGGGGCGCTCTGGATCACGGACGTAAGCCAGATTACCGGCCTGGACACAAGCGAAGCTGCAGCTCGTCTCAGCTGGGAAAGCATGCTGTGATGTCCTTATAGAGGTGTGTGTGTATATGTATAAGAGTGCCACTTGTTCACAGAAGAGCCATGTAACTGGGGGGCTAGGGAGGAGTTCCCTGTGGTTGTTGCGAGAGGAACGATGGAAGGGAAAGTAGCCAAATCCAAATGAAAAAGCGCTCCAGGGGGACGTGGGCAAACCGGGCTTCAGCGGAGACAGCAAAGTTTGGATCTCGTGCACGACTTGCAACACACAACAGACGATACTTCTTGCGACGGGTGGTGGAGGGGTGGCAGGTGTGAGGCTGGAGGGGGTGTTGTTGTGTTGGAGATTCCAGATAGATTGGGAAAGAGGTCAAGCGAGCACTAGACGGTTCCGCTTTTTGGCTGGGGATCGGGATGGCAGGATGGAATTCTGGCGATTTACGGTTTGTCCCGACACAGGCCCCTCGTTGCCGCAGATACGGTGCGCTGGGGTACCGGGGCTGACGCATCATCATGCGTGTCCGAACTCTTTTTGAGGCCGAAGTTGCGCCAAGTTGCGCCAAGTTGCGGCAGCGTGCGACGAACTACCCGGGCTCTGGCGGAAATTGGGGGGAACGGGGTGAAGACGGCAAGACGCTGCCTGTTTCCGAACCACAACGGTCGTGAGATCGTGAGATGGACCCTGGTTGGACAATAACTGGAGATGGCCCCCCCTGCCTGTTGCTGGAGCAATTCATGTCGTCATGGGCAGAACCTTGTTCGCGAATCGCCGTACAGCTGCCCTGCTCTGGTGTCTCTTTGTCAGCTGTGAGTCTGTGGTTCATCCCAGGCTGGACCATATGTGGTCTCGGTCGCCTCCTAGTTCTCGAACCTCAACGGGACCCAATGCCATGAGCACATGTTTTCCTCTGGTTCTACTACTACACAGCGCAATTGATTTATAATAGATGTGATTCAATTAGTAAGTACAAAGTACATGGTGATATATGTGGAACTACTCAATCGTTCTTATGCTCTTTCTTCAAAGTCCCTTGTACAACTTCACCACAAAGATGAAGCAAGAAACAAAGGCAACACTTCCTCCAACAAGACCCAAGAACGATGAAATGGCCAAGTTCTGCAGAACAAAGATGTGGTAAGAGGCACTGTCACCAAAGTTCCACTTGGTGAGGTAGAATGTGTATAGGAAAGTGTAGACACCAACAGAGGATCCACTGAGGAAGGAGAACCAAATCCATCTCCAGTTACCAACACAGAGACCAAAGTACATGTTCAAAACAGAAATGGAGGAGAGCAATGCAATCAAAAGCAGCACGGAAATGGTCAATGTTGATCCAGCAAAGAAGTGGTTATACCATAAGGAGATGTACACCGATGACAATGGCACGAGAATAGCTCCGAATGGGAAAAGTCCAGTGATGATCATGTTTGGAACGGTCTTGAATGTCAATGGAAGATCTGGGATCTTCTTCATGATCTCAGATGTTGGTGGTGGCTGTGGTTTGAAAACGACAAATGAAACAATGAATGAGACGAGGGAAAGTGCAGTGTATCCAACTGAAACCTGTTGGTAGTTCTTCAATGATATGTGGAGTGGAGAGTGGACAGATGCATGGATGTAGTTATACCACTGCACGAATGGGAATAAGACCAATGGAACAGCGAATGCATTGACCAAGACAGTGAGGAAGAGCTTCTTCTTCGAAAGATCGCCATATCCAAAGAACTTGAACAGGTAACAGTGAAGAGCAGAATACACTGGCACAGTGAGGAAGAAAGCGGACAAGATGGAGTACTCCAACTCATTCTTGATACCATGAATGTTCACAAGACCAGTAGTGAGGTGCAAGACAACGGACAATGCAGTAAGTGTACACTGAGCACCAAGAGCAACGAGGAAGTACAAGAATGTAGAGAATCCAGGTCTTCTGAAAACGTCATGTACCAATGATGGCCAGGAGAAGTCAAGATCGTCAATCAAGTCATCAGCGGCAAGTTCTTCATTCAAATCATCGGAATCACTGGCAGATTTGAGCTTGGTCTTGTTAACAACGTTGACCTTCTCTGTAGACAGGGCGTTGGAGACTGTGTGTTGGGTGTATGCACCAATGACAATTGTCAAAGTGAAGAACATGAGGACAATGGCACGGGACACAATTGGCTTGATGATGTCGTTGTGGTACAAGTCCCACTTGTTTCTGAAATCATGGACGTTGTGGATCTCCTTCCATAAGATGTCATATGTGATTTTGTTACCGTTATAGGAGTAGTCACTGTAGCGGAGCAAAAGAGGTGGAGACAACTGACATTTGACCTCTGTTTTAGCGCTTCTTGTCATGGACTCTGTGGCAACAGTAGCATACAAGACTTCGTACTCGTGACCATATGTCTTGTAGTAGATGGAGAACTTGAAGTGGTTGTAAAGATGTGGAATCTTGTCAATGTCCAGGTATCCCAAGGGCACACCGAGGTCGATATAAAATCTCTTGGTCTCCACATCGTACTGCTCACGGCCAACTGGGATATCATCAATGTAGAAGTTAAGCTTGTAGTTTTTCTTGATCAGGTCGTTGATAAGTGTGACGTTGTCCTTGTTGTAATTTCTTTCACAGAGCAGAGAGCATCTTTTGCCCGCATCCAAGAACGTTGTGTTGAATGGGGCATTTTTGAAATCGTTACCAAAGAATGGATCATACACTGCCACTTCTGGGCCTTCACTATCAGCCTGCTCCACTGGCGGGCAACTGTCCAGTGTGGGGTTGTAGTAGTCGATTGGGTAGAGGTACAACTTGTCGTCGTAGGAGCCTCCACCAGGCGTGAGGGGCTTGACGGACATCCTCAGCGGCTCACCCTTTCGGAAGACTCGTATCTCTGCTGAGACGTGTGTCGCCACCAAGAGGGCGGAAGTGAGAAGTGTGGAGGTCTTCATCGTCTGTTGTTGTGAATGTGGTGTTGTGTGCCGGGCAGCCAGCTATCGATCTGGGTTGTTTGCTGGGATCGGAGAGAGAGGGACGATGAGCAGCGATGTGGGGGGTCTCTTAAGCAGCAATGAGCGCGTCTCTCGTGGCAGCTGAGCTTTGTGTGCAAGTGGGCCGTCCCTGGGTGAGAAGTGTGGAAGTGGTTGGACGAAGAAACGTAGGGGTCGTGTGACTGGAGGGACGTGTAGGAGAGGGATGAAGTTGGTGTTGACTGTTATTTAGAGTCCGAGTTCCAGCTGCCAGAGACGGGCCACGGCCAAAGCCAAAACGCCTGCAAAACTCGAATGTCCCGAATCCCGACGCTGATTCCAAGTTCCCGGGTCTGCGCGTGTCCAGGCAGAAGTTGGACGCGGAACCCTGGGCAAGTTCTGCATAGTGGTGCATGACAATGCGTCGGGTGGCAGGCACAATCGGGCTCAGGGCCCCCAGGGGCGCAACTTCCTCTGCCTGGCGGGGGCGGCCGAACTTTGGAATTTGGGCCTTTGTCTCTCCAAAGGACACACAGAGCCCACAACGGCTCGCCAAAGTGTTTGCAAATTACGAGTGCCCGGCCTACGTCTCTTTCTGGGGGTACTCAGAACCCAATCAGTGCCCGCTGACTGCCCCCTATCCCGGATATTCTCGCCACAATTTAGCTCCTCCCGCAGTTGTTCTATCGAAACCGCGCACGCAGCCCGAAGTTGCAACCACCCACGTAAACCAGGTAACCAGGTAGCCAGGTATACCCTCCAACGCCCTGTCGATCCACATGGTTCTGGGCCTGTTTCTCTCGTCCAATCATCCTTGATCTCTCCCGGGAAATCTCTTGGCCCTGGGACACCTCAGACTCTGGAGCGCATGCACAAAACGGGGGAATTTATGTGCCTGATTGTCTGAATTGTCCTTCTGGGGCAACCCGTCACACGACTGAGCTCAGTAGCACACGACCTCACTGGCCGGCGCAATACAGTCCAGAACACACAGGCGCAATCCCAGCACCCCAGAAACTATAACCATAGTCTATGAGGAGGCTGAGTTCCTGGATTTTTAGCTATGTATGGACTACTCTCCCAACACTTTAGGAGCTGAAGGATTTTGGCAGGCTTGGCCACAAGCTCAGCCATACGGGGTCTTGTTGCTCCTTTTTGTACAGGGCAGCTGTCCACTCAGTGCCTACTGGTGCTCGCAGACTACCACTATCTACACCGCACCTTAAATCTTAATTCAACTTACTCAAGCTTTAAAAGTAACAGGACAGGCACCCCTTTGGGGAAGTAGCCAATTAAATGACCTAACATATATTCACCTCCAGCTCTCCAGTTCAAGCGTACTGTCATAGCGACCTTCTGATGTATCTGGTCGGACTCTCCCCACACCTCACACTCCGGCCGTAAGCATCAAGACATCAATAACAACATTCTCTGTACCGCATACAAAGTCCACATATACCAAGGGATTTGCAATAACTGAACCCTGATCCCCCACAGTTATTATTTACGTTCTATCTTTGGACCGGCTAAGCTGGTGGAAGCTCAAGACAAAGACATCAACTGTCAGACTAGTTCAGACCATCGAGATCGATCCTGATTATGGGACTACTCAAGCTCGGAGCTACTGACCTAGCTGGTGAGCAAAACACAATGTACGTAAGTTATGGTAATTAAGCAATGAGTTGGTCTGCTAGTACCAATATCATCTCAATCATAACTGGCAGCAACTTGGATTCCATCATCAATGACAACATCTTCTGAAATTGGGACAAGTCCTGATAGTTCTCCAATACCATGATCTCCAAGCATGAAACCAATAGAT